>JAQGBB010000339.1:0-20885 GCA_034691745.1 Prismatolaimus dolichurus
GCTCGAACGCAAGCTGTCGCGAATCGTCAGCACCGCAGAGGATCTGCACAGTCAGCTCGATGCTACGCGCGCGCGTCTCGAGTGCAAAATCTGTCTCGACAAGGATGTGAGTCACACTGGAGCGAAGGAGGTTGAAGGTCGTCTGCTTTGCCTGCCTTTCTAGGCGACACAGGCGTTTCTGCCATGCTCGCACGTCGTCGGCTGCGATGCGTGCGCCGTCAAGTTCGCGCACATGCCGTGTCCGATCTGTCGATGCCCGGTCGAGCACATCGTTCGCGTCATCATCTGAGGAGAAAGTCGCCAGGCAGCTTCTTCGACGTCATCCGTCACGCAGCTCATGCCTTGTTCGGCGTCAATGACGTCGATTTTAGACATTCCGATATGGTTAATTCAGCTATAAGAGAGCCGCGTGCAGCTTTTTACGCGATTATAGCTAGCTTCGTAGGTCTGCTTTCTCTCGTTTTAGGTTCATGTACAGGTACATGGTGCATGCTTGTGACTTAATTGTAAGTAGTACTGTGCATATGATACATCAGATAACACTTATTGTCGTACGATTGTTTTAGCACCACTGCTGCTTGCTTGTATCTGCAGTAGTTGTAGTCGGTACTATGATTGTGATCGCTTTCAATTTTAACAGTGCTGTGCTAATTTTAACAAATAAAAATAAACGGTGGCTAAACGGCAATCATGAATGAGCACGTGCACGTAGCATAGCTGCAACTGCTGCATATTTTGGATGTACCTACGTAGGGCATGCACAGGATTTCAGCTTTATACGCATGCATATGACAGTGTGCTAGTCGAACGAGTACCTAGTGCAGCTCAAGATCGACGAAACTCAAATACAGAGGTGAAATTCACTGCCCCTCTGCTGCAAACATCCGGCTGATTCGAAATGCATCTGCAGCCGGAGCAGCAGCAGCGTGATGTGCAACAGCCAACGAGCGACGCGGTCCGAGCCATTGTTTCATGAAGACCATGCATGCAAACTGCGACGTATTGTGTTGTGGCAGCAGTGAATGCAGGCGTCGTGCCGTTGACTTGTCGATGCTAGCATTCTGTGTACTACTTCGTTGCACTGTCGGCTTGAAGCTACTCGCTTACATAGACTCTTTTGTGCGAAGTTTGTATGCGGCAGACTCTAGTGTACGCTCTGCTATAATGCCATTGAGCTGCATGTGTTCGACTATTACCGAAGTAAACAAAGCCCTCTGACGTAGCTACTGTTTCTCATTGGCAGCCACCACCCTTCTGTACGAGGCACATTGCATGACCAATTAAGCACCATGCTGTGCACAGTTAGTCCCTAACTACAAAACGTTGTGCTATGGAGACGATATTACGTAGCGCATCCGAAATTATGTGTACTGTACACCCGTCCCCGTAAGGTTAAGCAGTGCAACCTCATCTGTCTAGCATAGACGATCACGATTTACCGAAAAACCGAATCAACACGAAGATACTACATAGAAACAAGCGAAATGAGTATAACAATGAAGCAAAGCACGAGAGCAGTACGTGGCTGCACCAGCAAACTGCATATTCCACACTGTGTACAGTAGACCATAAGATGGCAGACTGAAAACTGCATAATGTCTGCGCTTTTAAAGAAGAGTCTATCAGCGCATGTCGGTCAGGCAACCTGAGCAGAGCACAAAGAACAGTCAGCAGCTGCAGGTAAAAATGCACCAACCACAAATTCTCAAATAAAAACGCGTTCGTTCGTTAATACTAGAAAATAAATCAGAATAAACGGCCGTTAAAACTGCAAAGTAACGTGTCCGGCACACAGAAACAAGTGAACGCACAATGCACTCCCTAAAATCAGCGAGATTGAAACGATTAGCAAATGCTAAAAATCAATAAATATCAATCAGCTCGAAAGCTATGGTCGATAAATGCCATCAGATTGCACAATCGCAAACGTCTACTTACCTAATGTACAATACACATAAAAATCATGAAAGAAAAAAAGCATCAGGAGAAAGACCTGATCAAATAGCATCTGCCGTTTGACGACCAAAAGCAACAAGTGCGCACGCATGTCAAAGAGTTGTTCGCGCACCCAACATCTCGAAAAAGCAGCACAAGAAGATACGTCGACTTCTATGTACAGTACATAAACAGACGAGCGAATCAATGCATATACAATCAATCGAGATGCAGACGCACAAATAGTCACAAGCTTGCTAGGCAAGGCACACGCAGCAATCACGTCCTAGAAGTGGAAGAAGCTACATCCGCTAGAAGAGCAGAGGCAGCGAACCAGTTCAGTGCCATGAGAAGAAGCGAAGTGAGCGATTGTCCATTCAAAGATAGACGAGCCCGACCAATCGCAGCAGCGTCAGTGCCCCAATCAAAAATGATCGATCATCACAGAGATGAACTTCTCGTCAATCGCGCCACTCCCGTTCGTCGTCACACTGCTTTCATTGCTGCTCGTCGTGATGCTCTCATCGCCATTTTGAGTCGCATGCTTCAGTTCCGAAAGTGTCACATTCTGCCACGCCGTTCTACCTTAAAACGCACAATACACCATCAACTCGCCACATTGCACGTCCACGTAAGTACATATGGATGCCCACAGAAACGCACACATGTATACGTACTGTACGTACAGTAGCAGTATACAAACACTCGTTCATAAACACCGCTCACCCGTGTCATCAGAGCAAGACGACTTAAGCGCAAACGACCACTGATCGGAGTTAATAGCCGCCGCATTATGCGGCAGTCGGAGTTCGACAGGTCGTTCAAACTGAAGCCCTTGCGGACCGCACATCACAAGCGGCGAGAGGAGTGTCTCCCCTTCAAACAGAAAGCCAATGTACAAACCGCAAAAGCACCTCACTCGCAACTAACCCCGATCTCGATCCAGCGGCGGCATCATACTCATATCCTGGCACACTTTGACATAAATCTCCTGGGGCTTTCCAGACGGAAGCGCGCCCGAAGGAATGTGCAAAGAGACGCCAGTCGATTCCGACCGAAGAACACCACCGTCAGCACCGAACACTCCCTTCAGCTCGGCGAGTAATGAGTGTTTATCGCTCAGCGAAGATTCGTTACTTTAAATGCAAACAAGGAAACACACATTGTACATACAGAATAGCACAAACTGCTCTCTCGCGAACACGACGTACCAGACTTGACGCGATCCGTTCAGCACTCCCCCATTGGTGAGCGCCCAGTTAGTTGCAGTCCCATTATCTTGCTTAACCGCAGACCCACCGTCTGTCGACCCTCTCTGGTGGTGCAACTCCGCCGACCGCGGCGGTCGTGTCGGTCTCTCCCCAGTGGATAACCCGGTCACTTCACTCTTCATATCGTTCTCACTCGTTGCAGTCGATCGCGACTCCCCATTCGTAACCACCGCATCGTCCTGTTTAGGTTCACCGTTTCTAATCGGTTGAGTCGTTTTATGTTCAACAAGTGGCGACCGATCGAGTAAATTATCAGGAAAATTAACAGCGACTAACTCCGCGCTTTTGAGACCACCAGTACCGATCGGAGAGCGAAGAACATGCCGCGGTGATGAGACTCCACCGAATGCGACACTCGGTCCTATCGACGTCGGCGTCTTCGGTGCCGGTGGTGGCACTGGTGACTTCGGCATCACGTTCGGTGTGCGCGGGGAAGGGACCACTTCTACACCACCGGTGGATGCATAGTAAGCGGGTGGCGGTGTATGATGTTGCTGCTGCAGCGACCGCTGTGGTGAGTAGTTGAGTGGAGCTTGCTGTTGTGCCGGCGGTGACGACGATGGTTGCTGCAGAACGTGCGCGGTCGCAGCAGGCATGGACGCAGTTCGCAGGATAGGATTGGTTGCAACAGTGCTATAAAAACAGCAAAAGTTACGAAACTCGGGGTCGGTCAATCGATCAAATGCATACTGTACATACACAATGTAAAGTACGTTTAACAGAGATATACTTGCAGCGCACCTTGGCGTGAGATGAGGTGCACCTGCAGACGACTGTGGCGGAAAGTTGAAATATGTCGCCTCACCACTACCGCCGCCGTTTGGTGAGAAAGCAGCTGGAGGTGATTGAACGTACGACGATGGTGAAAACATTCGTGCCTGTCGGATCGTTGTGCCGAGCACCGGAGGCGATTGCACGTGTGTCCTATCGATTGAAGATCGAGTCATTGTTCGTCCAATACGAAAAACATGCAAGCTCGCTTCATACCGCCTCATTGCCGTCGGATCGTAGTAGCTTCGCGTTAAACCCATGCCAGGTGAAGCCCCTGCAGAGAGCGGCGACGTGGGCGGAAACCGTTGCTGCTGCATTGCACCGCCAGCGTATGTCAACTGGACGGGTGAACGACGCCAGCTTGACGTCATGTCGCCGCCATTCTCGTAGTTATCCGACAATATCTGTAAACAAAAGCGCACATCAATCGCTCACTAGTAACTAGAAAATGTTCGGAATTGCAATTCCGATTTTTCGAAATTCCGACAATTTTTTCGATTCCGAAAATTCACAAAAACGCTCGGAATCGGAATTGAAAAAATACGTAAAAAAACTCGAAAATTTGCACCATTTTAACAAAACTTACTAAAAAAATCAAAACAAAAATTTTCTATAAAATTTACATTTTTATCAATTTGTATAAAATTATGAAAATGTTTTGGCACAAAGTCTACATGAGCTGCCGTTTTAAGCTTATGCATATTAAAATGATATGGTTGCTTTCCAATTCCATTCCACAACTTTTCTCGGCGCTTCCAAAATGGAAAAAATCTGATTCCCAACATTCGCTCTGTAAATGAAACCTACCTGTTTAACATCAAACATCCCCGACGGTGCAGGCTCAGACGCATGCCTCGCCACCCGTGCGGCAGGGGAAGGCGGAAAGTTCGGAACGATATAATTGAGCAGAGCCGACGAATTCTCGTTACTACCACTACTTGGAGGCGCCGAGCTCGGTCCCATCATGAGCGGCCGGCCCACCGACGACGCTGACAGGTCTGTATTAGAAGTAACAAGCGCCAAATACACCAAAAGTTAGTAGCAATAGACAAGCAAGCTAGCCGACACCATTGATCGCAACTGCCAGTAAACCAGTACAACCCAACTAAAGTAATCTTGCACCTGAGCTAAACCCGTTTCGACTAGTCGCCACCGTGCGGTCAGCGAGTCTCTGTCCGCCACTCCCACCACCGGTGCCGTTAACGTTCGCAAACGACACTGTCGCAGGTGCGCCACCAGCAAGCAATCTCGGTTTAGGCGGAACCGGAGGATCTGCAAGGAAGCGAGCAAGCGTAGGGCTATGACAATCAGAGCGAGAAAGACGCGAAGCTACACCGATCAGGAAGCATAGGGAAGCATGCAAGCAAGCAAAAGAAAGAAAGCAACAGGAAACAACAACCGCATGCGACACTTCGAACGCATAATACACTAACTGTACTGGTAGTACAACGAATTGTACGCAAATACTGTACGTAGTACGTTACCGCGCACGTACATGTACGTGTATGTATTGTACGCTACGACATACTGGCCACTGGTACGTTATACTAACCATACGTACTGTACGTACAGTACATACGGTAATAGACTTATAGAGAGCATGCATCTACAACACGTACAGCTGCCAAGTCTGGGCGGCGGGCGCGGTTTAGCTCTGCGTCGCTGCTCAAGCTGCATGCTTTGCTGTCGTAGAAGCGCCGCGGCGTTCTCTTCAGCTGCGATAATCTCTCGATTAGCATACAGCTGTTGCGACGCTTCGTCGTCCAAATAACCACTATTAGCAGCAGCGTCCGGACTGCGAACAGTAGGAAAACCGCTAGCGACGCAAGCTATAGAGAAAGAGGGCGAGCCTACTCACAACGAAGCAAACGACAACATAAAGCAGCAAAAAGAGAGAAAACAACCAGCAGGTAAATGGGACGAGGCAACAACCGCACAACAGACATACGCACAGCACACGTCAATTTTGCATGCAAATTCTAATTTATACGCATGTAAAATACATACAGATGTATAACCTACTGTACAACACATCAAATCAAGCAATCCATGCGCGTCGACACGCATGGAACATGCAACGCGCAGCACCGTTTCGCGTCAAGTTAAAAATGGAAACTATCGATCGCTTACTTGGCGGCACATTAGATCGTGAGACTCGAGCAACGTTCTCAACAATCGTTTCCTACAAGCAGACACGTCGCGACTTCAACAGTACGAGTCGATAATCTACCGCAATGCGCCTTACCGGAATATTGCGATTCTCGCGAGGCGGCAAGTTGTAAGCCATCGGCGGTGGTCTCACCGGTGGAACAAACGCCGAAGCCGAAACACTCGTCGCCTGCTGTAAGTAGACACTCGTCGTCGCAACACTATGCTGCGACGACGACGACGTCGCCGTGCTTTCAAACGACGGTGACGACATATCGTTGTTCGACGGTCCGACAAGCGCAGCTTCAACCGGTTGACGAGCAACGCGAGCAGCATACGCCTCCGCGATAGGTGTAGCATCGGTCGCTCGCCGGGGAGAGAGAGCACCATTCGAAGAAAGTGCCGACACAAAAGAGAGACTACTATCCCGCGTAGATGACGTAGTCGCAGGAGGTGGCTCGGTGAACCTATTTGGCGACGCAGTCACCTGCGAACTTTGAGTGCTATTCCGCCGATCAGGCGTCGCAACCGTCGCTTTAACGGAACCCCGATCAGAGGTTTGGTCCTAAAACCGCAATAGTGCGACGAACGTATACATACGATTACAAATATGGTAAGAACGTACTCCACGTTGACTATCCGAATCCGAGTCACCCGGTTGACTCCTACTCATCGCCGGTGAGATCATCGGGAAGAGGTAGTCGTCCTCAAGTGTCTCTGCTGGTTTTGGCGCCTCCGACATCCATACACGCCGTTCTTGCAGATGCCCAATAAGCTCACGTAGCGCGTCGAACCAACCGTCTTCATGGCTTGCGTCCAAGACAGCTACAACGGACAAGCAAGCCACAACATAACCCACGGTTGGACTCATCTCGACAGCGTCTCACTCATCTACCTGTCCACAAATGGGAAAAGTGTTTGTGCATTTCATTCGCATGTTCGATCATCTTCTTCGTGTGCTTAGCAGCCGCCTTCGAGTGTCGCTGTCTGAGTTCGCGCAATCGCGAGCGTGAGTCCACATGCAAAAAGATCACAATCGGATAGTACTGCGCATAGCAAAGGCGTTCAACACTCGAAGGTGTCACATCGAGTAAGCAGTGCTTTTGTCTCGCAATGACCTACAGTAGAAAAGCACATAAACCATGCCTCACTGTTTGCATCTCAGACTGAAACTCACATCTTTAATTCCAGAAATGCGAACGATTCCACCACTACCATTAACCGACACCGACTTCCCATTGTTACTCGACTGAGTGTTTCCCGCACTCGCGCCACTCGATATCGTCGGTTGCTCCCCACTATCGACAGTTCCCGGCGACGGCGCCGCGAATCGAAGGGGAAAATCTTGCAACAACTTTTCCCTCGCAATATCCGCCAGGGATCCGAACAACACAACAGGTCTGTTGGATAAAGATGAAAACAATCAGACCGGAAAAGTGTGAAATCACCAAGAACAGACCTGAAGAAACCAAGGTGCTTCAACTTCACCCGTTCGTAAGCTGGCATGGGTGCCAAGCCAGCAGCACCGAATACAACCTCATCCCAATGTCCCTTAGTGAGCGACTTGGACCGCCGCCCGAGAGTAACCGACCCATTGATAATAGAATCAGTCGAGACAGCCGGTTTCTTCCTTCTCAAGAAAGTCCCCCCACTTGTCGTACGTACTTCGGCCTTCGATTTCTCAGCGAATGCCAGTTGTTCAGCCCGACTCGCATTCGGTATAATCCCCTTCAGTTGTGTCACGTAGTCATTATCTCCAAGAGTACCGCCTGACGGTGAACTCGCTGTCGAAACGACTTTCATCGCTTGCCACGACCCAACAGTTCCCCCGTAGAGGGTGTCCGTCACTTGGAAGATATCGCCACGACTAAACGGCAGTTCGTTGTTCTCCGGTTGCGTGTAGTTGAAGTGAACGCTAAAAGTCGTTCAATTCGATGAGGAAGGCGAGACTGTTGTAACATGAATTAACGTACAGTACATGCCTGTACACATACATACGTATCCGTATGTACAATACACACCGAATGCAAAAGTTATCGCCAAGATTGTGGACCCGAATTCTCTCAAACTCGTCTTTACGATAATGCAGAATCAGATCGACACGTTCTTGAAGTCCAAGCAAGAAAAGTACAGCCTCTTCTCGCGTCACACCCTTCATGTCCTTCTTGTTCACCTACAGTAGAGCCGTACCAAAAAACGATCTAGGATAAACATCGGTCCAAACCCGCAGAATCTGATCGCCCGGTCTGACACCCTGGACGGACGCCGGTGAGCCCTGTTGGACAGCAGAGACGAAAATTCCAACCTCGTTACCACCGACGACGCGAATTCCAACACTTCCGGCGTCTTTGCGAAACGAAACACTTCGTGGTTCCGACCTGAAAGAAAATAGATCAGTCAATCATCTCACAGATAAAACACACTTACGGTGGGGGCGGTAATGGCGGTTTCTGTGAAGTTCGTCGATACTCGCTCGACGTTGACGGCGAGACGTCATCAAATGGTGGAGAGATTGCACCTGCAAAACGACCATGACTGCACCCGATTAACAAAACTCTTCTTCATTACCGGTACTCTGCCCGTAAACCGACGACTGAAGGTTCATCAACGCGCCATAATCTTCGTATACACTCTGACTTGCAGCCGTCGTAGCCGATCGTTGCGAAGCGTAGCTGAATCGACTGCCAGCCGCCGCGAGTGAAGCGGGAGCCATCGGTGGGGACTGAAGTGCACCGTACTCGGACACGGTCAGACGTTGATTAGCAAAGCGCGCGGCGGGACTAGAGCAAAACAGAAAATCAATTGACGTCATATACTATAACTGAATATCGATTTTTAGCAGTCAGACTCGACAAATAGAACGTGATCTAACACCGTACTTTCTGATCTATTGATTCCCACCCTGCCTTTCGTCAAAAAGAATTGGCGACAACAAAGAACTTCAACCCCCCTCAACCATACCTTGGTCCATTCGGACTATGCCCAAAAGCGTCAGTCGCCGCGCCCTCCGCCGACGTGCTTGGTCCAAGCAGCATCGGACTCGCACGAGGACTCTGGCGCGCAGACGAACGATCGTCGTTCGGACCTCCACCGAGTCGTTCATAAAGCGTCGACTGACTAGACCACTTCCACGCAGCACCGCGTGGAATATCACGTTGAATAACAAGCGCGAGCTTCTCGCGTGACTTCTCGAGTAACTTCTGCGCTTCGGGCAACGTCATCGCATCGCATGAGTGTCCGTTTATCTGAAGAGGCCAAAATAGACTCGGTCTGCACTACCTTCTGTCCAGTGTGCCACGTTCTCTTCTCAGCACACCTTGAGGACAACATCGCCCTCCTTCGGGCACGGCTCTTTCTCCGTCAGCTTCGGATTATTGATTTCCTTGATATAGAACTTGCATCCAAGCACGACGCCAAAGTCTGCACAGCGCAATACATAGAAGATAGTTGTGTACACGTACAGCATGTAAAAAGTACAGTTCCCTACCTTCTTTCGTTTTAGCCTTTGCTAGCGTAAACTTCAGCGTGCGCTGCTCGAACTCGACGATCGGTAGTGGAACCCTCCGCTTCACGATCTACGACACCGAAGTCAAAACTCCGTACATAAGAACACGTTCATCGTATCGCCCTCAATTTACCAAATTTAATTGATCGTTCTCCTTCATGATTCGAACAGCGGTTGCGTAGTCCACACTCTCAAGGCTAATTCCGTTCGCGTTCACAATGCGATCATTGACACTAAACGACAAAACGGAACATCTTTACACAGAAAACACTCGCCGCAAGATCGTCGTGCCTTCTCGAACGCTGATTACGAAACTTAAGCATCGTCGTTCTCGTGATTAAAACACCGTAAAATAAGTCGTAAACAAGCGTGAGTAAAATTCACGTCTCACGGCCGGTGCTAACCACTTGCCGGCAAATAAGTAGACACTAATCAAGCTGTCTCGCACGCACTACTGCGGGCAAAAGGGCAAAAAACGTGTAATATCGCACGTTTAATGCGCGACAATCACAGCGACACCCGACAACACGTCGCGCAGACGTGCGACAAACAAGGTTCTCGAATGCCACTTATTAATTTCTGCTCGATTTTCATCCGCTCACATCACATCTCGAATATCCTTATCGTGTATTTATGAGTCCGCACACGTATGGAGACATTAGAGCAAAACACGTACGGAAGACAACAAACAAACAGAGACATACGGATTCGCCAGTAGGAAGCACAATTGCGCTACACTGCTAATCTTTGCGCAATTTATTAGCATATCGACTATCGCCAAGCATACATCCACTGCACGGGGCCTAATACTTGCAATGCTGAGTGCTCTTCTCTGTTCTTCTATTTCGGACCACACACTATCGAACACGCAAAACGCATCGACGCTAAACTGTTCGTCCAATTTTCCGCATGCACGACTCGCGAGGAGCAGCCTCTCCGTCATGCGCGCGTGCACCTCAAATAAAGTTAGCCATTATGGCCGACCGGGGCGTGGTTAGCTAGCGCGTCTACCAAGAAAGACGATGGCGACGGGCCGAAAACCTCCCAAATTAGACCCTAAATAGCTAAGCTAGTTCGGCCCACACTGAATTAGCCGTCAATCAGTGAAACGCAAATGAACGTCATCATTCCGCTGGACACAAGCCCAGCCGTAATTAGAAAACGAAATCGCGCGCACAGCCACGTAAAAACATGAAGTCGACAAAATTACCGCCAAGTACGAAATAGCACGCCACGCAGACAATGTACATAACATACGTGACGTAATATACGATGCATCAGCTATAGGCTCAAACACACTCAATGAACACAAATACAAAACGATGCACTTCCGCTAGACTTACTGAAGCAAAGCAAACGCCGGTCCTGCCTTGAGAACGTCGCTAACAACGATCGACGGATCGCCACTCTTAAAGTGCGGATTATCCTTGCCGCCTGAAACGGCAATTCCGAAACCGTAGCCAGGTACCTAGAAAGCAAGCATGCGCATACAACAGACAATCGAGCACGATTGCGCATGATTATAAATTTTAAAGACGCCTTCAGCATTACGCTCAAGCAGCATCCGGTCTCCGTCCGACACATACGTACACAACACAACGTAGAACTATTATTACACGTATAATTACACATCAGCTTCGTGTGCGAGGGTCGGCAACAATGCATGCGAAATAAAAAACCCGCATCCATCCAACTTTAGCAGCGGAGAAGATCGAGGCGACTGAGGGCTAGGTCGGTTCGAAAATCGCTGATGGATGCATGTGCACACATGTAAAGTAGGCGCGTAATATTGTCGGCCGTTCGGATGATATCGATCCCATATCCAGAACGACTGCATAAGCTAGCTATGAGAGCGGTCGGCCAGCCAGATTCCAGGTTCTCCGCGCGCACGAGTCGCCCGACGATGAGGAGAAAGCGCGCAAATGCGGTAACAGATATAGGTCCAAATTGCAATGCACATGCCGCACAGAGGAAAAGCTCGCTCGAGACGGAACAAACGCAATAATGCGGGCGTCGCGCACGCCGTGATAACAACGCCGACTAAACTCCTCTCAAGAGCGTGAGTATAGGGCGACCAGACCAACGTCCCTCTGTCTCCTCCACACGTATTATTAGACGATAACAGCGGAAAAATCCATCAAATTAAGTTACGAGATTCGAGTTTCGCGTCCTCGGCTCCACTCTCTCCCCGGTGCGTCTAGTCAATTTTCCGCCTTTTCCAATCGTTCCAGACTCAATGAAAGGCAATTCAAAACCAAGCCCACAGCGAGATCACAACTGATTGTTGCGCGTCTAGCCTACCACCCTACTTTTACGGACCAACATGAAAAGCGTATGCATACGTTTACGCACCATGCTTGTACACACGTACAAGCTCTACGATCGTCTACTCCGCTTGCACGTAAGACGATTTCCCCAATCGCCCGTATGATATACAAACACATAGGATAGGTGCAATGCTGCTATACACATCCCACTACACGACCGGATGGAGCTATCTTTCATGCTGTCATTATCCCAATAATCTGCAAATCGCTGACTATAAATTTGTCCAAATCTAAGAATACGACTTCGTTACTTACCCGCGAGAGCGAGACGTGCGCGAATTCCCACGTGGTCAGCTCGCTTCCCTTAAATGTCACCATATCAGCGAGAAAATACTTTGCATTAGACGCCAACTGTTCGCGCAGAACACGAAAGAATGCGAGCGTTTGTGGCGGCGGCGCCGTTCTTTGTTTTACATTTTGCAAACTTTGCGCCAACGATGCAATAAAAAGAGGAGGCGGAAGGAAGCAGGAGCGAGAGCTAATACTCGGTCGTAATTCGCAGCGCGGCTCTGGTTCCTATCTCGCCTGGCCAGATAGACAGAAAAGCGGTCGGCCTGCCTAGTAGCATACACGCGCACGTAATCGAATCGAAACACGATACATTTTTACGTATTTTAAGTTAAACGTATGTGCGCCCGCGAAGGAAGTCGACGCAGATGAACAAAAAGAAAGGGAAGCCGAAACCGCACACGCACAAAACGGACAAGCCTCCGTTTATCGCAACCGCAGCTGCTCCACCGTCGCCGTCATCTGGAAATGAGCGATTGAGCAAGAAGACGGCAGTCCCCGTCTCCGTTGCGCGGCCGGTCATCACCAAATAAGCACGAAATGATTGAACACCGAAACGCAATCAGCATACTGGTCTCCTTTGAGCATGCGGTCACCCATCAAAACCATACAATTCGTACATTCAGAGAAAAGACATCCACCGTCACTCGTCAGCTACCCAGCACAACAGCCGTATCACACAGAAGGAAATCCGAGCAAATGGGACGAAGGCTGGTGGAAACTTCGAGTACCCAAGAAAAACAGGGCTGCACCTTGATCTATCAGCAAAAAATCAACGATGTTACTATAGAAGTATGCAAATAATCGAAACGGAAACGCACGAAAGGGGTAGCCCATCAAAACGACCGAATCCTCAAATGTCGAGCCCAAATTTTCGCACCGGACTTGTCGTTGTATCGAATTTTGAACGCCTTTTCCGAGTGTTTTCTGTTGTCTGTCGAAGCCCATAAACACACTCTCATCCATATCGTTGCAAGCAAACGCTAACTGCATTACACAACACGCCTAACGAGCTAATCTGCCCTCCCGAGTCGAGTACGACAGAGAGAAAAGACAAACTCGCGTTTTCACGGAGAATTCCGAGAAGCACGATCAGCACTCAATCAAATTTTTTTCACTAAAACACATCGCGCGTCAAAAGGTCGATGCGCCTGAGCAAAAAGCGGGCAAATTCAACACCAGGTTAGGACAACAAGAACGGGAAGCGTAAAACACAAAAAGCAAGAACAAACTCGGTGGCTGGCAACAAGAACGGCACCAAGACAATACAAACAAGCAAAAAACATCCTCAATTCAGACCGACCGAAAATTGTATATCCTCCAGCCCACATTTATCAGTCACCACAACTCGCAACGCCTCGAATATCGAGAGAGAGGGGGAAGTAAAACGACAAACACTCAGCGCAACACACACAACGATGAAGAGAGAAGAAAGAATTCCGAGCATTCTTGCTGCACATCATCGCGATTCAGCAATTGCCTAGCATCCATCCATTTCTTGGCGCGCCGTCGTCGCTAATTTGCGGCCGAGCTCCCCACAACAACAGACCCTTCCGGCTGCCCTTTGCCACAGCCAACCCACAACTTTGCGCTGCTTGCAATGCACGTACTCCAGTAAGACATCGGTCGTCGACGCCAAAAGTCAGCAGAACAGCAACGCGCTTCATCGCAGCAACTAGCAATGCAACACGCACGCCGTTCAACGTGCTCCAAGGCCACCAGAGGCGCAATATGGCCGGCGATAAAAAGTAGCTAATATCCGCTCGCCGCCGCCACAAACGCATATTAATAAAACGCATACGATAAGACGTGTACGTTGTACCTGTTCTTCGACGGGATCGACAAGCAAGTCAGACATCACTGACGCCTGCGCGTTGAACTTAGGCGACGGGATCGGTTTCGACGGATCGAAGCTGAGCAAGCTGTGGGTGTGATTCGTGCTATTCAGCTCGGTCTCGCTAGAACAGAAAAGCGAGAACGCATTAGCTCAATCAAATCATAACGAGCTCCCAGAAAAAAACATCGCTATCGACAAGACCGGAAAGAAAAAGTTACTGCATCGTATAATCGCGTTTTATAGCTCGAGTTTTAGCTAGCATCGTAGTGTATCTCTAAGAAAGTCTACACAGTAACGCTACTACGCAGACAGAGGTGAGAAAAACGAGAAATTTGAAAGTTCACGACGCAACAAGAAAGAGCTGCGCATCACGTAACAATTAAGCCGCCGGGCTAGCTCCAGCACCGACACTTGCCGACCACAAAATTCAGACGAGGGGCTTTCTCCAAGCAATATGCATCGGTAAAGCTAGCGGAAAAGTAAGAAATCTTTCGACGATTACGCAATTGCGCTGCGAGATACGGAGCCGATCGTTTGGCTTTAAAGCGTACTGTACGATCAAGCTGCAGTTTTGGACATCCACCATTGATACAGCAACGAATGCACACATGTCTCTGAGCAAACCATATCGAAAGGATCGATCAACGCCTGCCAAACACCTCCGTTTAATGGGGCGCAAAAATAGCGAATCGCGAGAACACGTTTATTTACGGCGCATGCGCATAAAACTGTAATTGTGCACAACACATCAAACGGCTGCGCACTAAACTGCGATCATGCCGACGAACATAATTGCACGTTCGGCAAAACACGTCGACCTCATTCTAAACGGAGCACGCGAGTGCTGGGCTCCTCGAAAAAGCACTCACCTCATCTTTTGCACCGAATTGTCGATTGAAAAACATTAACAACTCGACTCAGTGAAAAATCGAGTGCCAAAAGTCGAGTCAGTCGCCACGTGTGGAAGACGAATTACGCAACGAACGTGCAGAAGCGCTCGCATTTCAGAAAAAGAGATCCAAACACTACTTAGACTTCGACCCGCTAGCGCAACGTACACGACGATGCCAAGAGAGCAACGCTTGAGATCAAAGACAAACACACCCATCGACGCAGCCACACGAGAGGGTCGGAAAGTGCGCTAAGCTAGCTACCACTTGCTTGTTGGCAACGAACGTGCACCTCGACAGCTCGCGCTAGCAGACCACCGCTGTCTCCTCCACCACGCTGCGCACGCAAACAATGCTAATCTTCGGTGCACAACATTTGCTGCCGCTCACCGACGACAAACAAATGTGTATGTTTACAACGTGTAACTATGTATGTATACATTACGTTACGCCTCTGCGTGTAATACAACTTTTCCTCTCTCCAGCAGCACGTCGAAGGTACATAATCACTCGTCGCCGTCCAGCAGAGGCGGTCGCAATGAGCTTATCAGGACATGCGTGCAGTTGGCAGCCTCGCGTGTCAAAGCCGAATAAGCCGCCAAACTATTCACGTGTATCGAGCAACCTGCGTGTCACCAATCGTAAAAACCCTCATCCGTACTAAACACACGTTATCGATAAAGGGTACATGCGCTGACGCCAAAAAACATGCATCACGTGACAACGCGGCCGCGTGCCCTAGCCCCAGACCTAAAAAATAGACGGAAAGTGACTTTCGGAGTCGTAAAAATCGAAAAATTTTCAGCCGCCCTCCCCTAAGACCCCGACCTAGACACGCGCCTGCATCGAAACAGAGATAAGGTTGCAAACAAATAGCCTGAACAACGTTCGCTGCGTAATACGTATGAATAGTAGATTTGGCTCAGCGCAATGAAAGACAATTTCTCGCCTGTTTCCGAAATTGTGGTCACTAACACTGCACAAAGGTCGCATGCTGTCTTTCAATGGACAGACGACTCGCGCTTGTCGTGCCAGCTAACAAGGCAATTTCCTGCAAGCAATGTAGCTCATATCCTAAGACCACAGAAAGAGAGTAAAGAAATGCAATTAGCCGCCACGCTGGTCAGACGCAAGGTGCGACCAGGCCGGACAGACACACGACACGCAACACGGTGCATGCATACATCTAATCAACACGAAAAGCCCCAATCAATATCGATTCAACGATCCAATTTCACGTCTGACCTTGGGATAACCGAGCAACTTGTTAACTCACGCAGCGAAACGAATCATCGCGGTTCAGCTCAACCAACGCTGGCGGCATGCGCTTTAAGCATACACCTAACGAGCTTGCAACACCGCAAAAATCGAGAAAAAACCAGCCAAGCACACTATACGTTCATACCACACTACAAACAAAGCGCACATGATCATTCGACCCCATCGAGAATCAGAGCAACGAGAAAAATTTCAACAACCCGGGAAAGGACGCCCTATAGAAGGCAAGCTCATCGCAGACTGCGCAAATGCGAGCACCAGGCATGCAAATACACAAGCCTAAGCACGAGACCGCTGAAGGAAGAAGCGTCGTCGAGCAGACATAGACGGAACCACAAAAAAGCAGCTACGCTTTGACGAGCAAAATGGGCAACTAAAAGCATGAGCTCGCCAGAAATGTGCGCAATCTTTGTTCAAAGCCTTTTTTCAGCACCCGGGAAAGCGCACTCTCGCAAAAAGAGAGCGCAATCGCCAAACGATTGTCATATGCCACCGCCGCCACTCTTGCTTTATCACAAAAATCCAGACCAATTGTGGCGCCAACGAAAGGCAAACTTCTGCAGGCACCAGAGGAGAACCCAGCGACGAAGTGGGCAACCAAAAGCGTAGAGCGCACACTGAAAGCAGACTGCTTCAGATCTTCGAAGGGACCGACCAACAAAATCTTTCCTTCCTGCACTAAATATCGATTGACGACCGTCAAATTGCCAATCTAATCCGACACTGTCGCAGCGTTACATGACACCAAGAATCGCAAGTCGCCGACAGTTGCTCGCGCAATCGATATGCAAACAACATTACTACACAGTAAACATCGAAATACGCAAGAAAAACCCCGAACAGTCGCGAAATAGTTCAAACGCCACAAAACAACAGCATGCGCATACATTATATATGCATACATGTATGCAGCAATGACGGTGCTAAATTTTCCGCAACAAATCAAACACGCAAACGAAATTGCTCCCATAATTGAATAACAAACGTTTAATCTCGTCGAGTGTACGACACAGTGGTCCAGCCACTCAAATCCGACGACGAATATGAAACTAACGAATAAACAGAAGAAAGAACGAGGGCAAAGCAGGGCACAGCAACTCCTGAAACTGAAACATTCCACACTCCCTCGCCTCCTCAGTCGAAAATTGAAAACTAGCCACAAGCAGAGCAGCAAGCTCGACGCTATCAGCGTTCGATTGTCATCGCCCGCGCGGTTGACTGCTGCTGATCCTCCTTCACCAAATTAAAATCCATGAAAGCGCACACCCTTTCGTCCCTACACTAGTCTGGACGTGCAAGCAAGAACAAGGACAGAACGCATGCTCGCGAGTGGTCACATCGAACATGCGAGCAGCGTCCCTGTTGCGCTTCTGACGGCGCAATTGGCGCCACGGAATAACATCCGTCAAGTAAACTCAATCGACAAATGAAACGACCCGATCCGCTTGAAAACAAACATGCTGACGCACGCCAATTTACAAACACGTTGTTAGCTTTATGTACAATACACATGTGAAAAGCATGCACGGCGAAGAGCGTCATGTCATGTCTGGTCTTCTTAAAAGCGGGAATTAGTACGACCACCGTCGGTGCACGTAGCGCTTGGAATGAAGCGGATGACTCGACATCCCTCCTCTAACTCCCTCGCCGTCCTTCGTCTTCATCCACAATTCACTCACACTCAGCTAATTTGTTGACCTGGCTCGTTGTTTGCTTGCTTGTTTGGCTCGTGCATCGGCCGACACAACTCCCAAACGTAGCGCTTCCCGCTCCTCGCCCACCGCGTGTGGTCGTTCGTCTCTCCTCAGTCAATTCGAGATCGCGTATAGCAGCAACTGCGAA
Source organism: Prismatolaimus dolichurus (assembly GCA_034691745.1). NCBI lineage: Eukaryota > Metazoa > Nematoda > Enoplea > Triplonchida > Prismatolaimidae > Prismatolaimus > Prismatolaimus dolichurus. Next base: position 18,093 of record JAQGBB010000339.1, read on the forward strand.
TGCAGAATCTGTCGCTTTCCAACAGCCACTAATCTATCACGCAATCGCTTTCGCAAAGAGCAATAATAGTGGAAGTAGCGGCGGCCAAAAAGCTTTCCGCTCGAAAAGCGCCATTATTGTTCGTGAAGTCAAAGCAAAGAGACGACCTTCCCTCGGGGCAAACGCGTTTCGAAGAGAATTCTTATTAGCCGCCCTCAAAATTTTCCTAGCACACTCGAAAGTAACATTCTCGAACAAATAATACTAGAGAAGAGAGATCCAGCACTACCGCACTCCAGCTCTTTCGATTGCACGCATAAAAATGATAGCAGCGAACGCTCTCACATTCACCTCATTTCGATCGCACTCAACGACCGCACAATATCGCGTCTGTCGAGACGGCGCCTTGTCACGTGCTTCAACCACTCCAGCTAGCCGTCCCCACAACGTATTAGCCTCTGACTAAACAGAACGTCCTAAGCGTGAACACTACGTGCAATAAATACCGACTTATGGGAAAAGCGCATCTCGCCACGCCGATTCTTTCAGTATCCATAAAGGAAAACGACGCGCAATTTTATAAACCGCAGGCTGCGAACGCATGGTTCACAGAAAAGCTAAGCCACTGACGCAGTGTGCAAGCGGGCCTGAAACTTACAACAAAACCCATGTATAACAAAAAAATTGAAGCAACCACATGGGAGTGTACACACCAAATTTCAGCCAAATCCATGAAGGCATTCAGGAGTTATGCCCAAAAATATTTTGAAAATTTTGTCATCGATGATTCTGTCATAAGTTGTTTAATAAGGTTCGCGATTGCGATATGCGCAGAACGTCGCCCACACAATTTCAGCCGAATCAGTTGACGCACTCCAAAGTTATGCTCAAAACTGTTTAAACCATTTTTGTCATCGATGGTGCTGTCATAAGTGGTTTCCAGGGCCCACAACGTTTCAGCCCGCTAGCCCTCTTATTTCAAAAGTTATGGTGCTAACACACACAGACGCGGCCCACGGCAAAACGTGCGTCAGTGGCCCTAAAACAATTTAATCACGTCCATCGTTTTAGCGGGCCGCTTTTTCACACACCAAACTAAATTGGTTTAGGCAGAAAAAAATAATTCATTTATGGATTTTTTAATTCTCAGCGGCCCCGAATTCAACCTTTACACACAGCCTATAAAAAATGTGTTCTAAGCACCCTGCACTTTGAACTCTCCGAGACGTGTTCGGTCAAAATGCCCAGCTCAAAACTGTATAAACACACTGAAATAGCAGCTTCTAGGGCTGCACGATTTCGCATCCCAGCTGAAACTAAGCGCAAAGCTGCTAGACTCAACTCACGACCAAGAAAGAAGCGTCCCACAACTTGCCGACTGAGCTTCGCAGAATGATCCACATACAATCGGCATGGTGAAGTTGGAGTTTACACAAACACCAACTGCAAAAGCTGACTGCGCCTCCTTCTCCTCGTGGGTGCCGCCGCGAAACAACAATGAACGACCACTTGCGCCCTTCACTTTTCGCACCCTCCTCGCTCCCGCCAACAATAACACCACGGCACTATTCTCAGCCACCACTACTTAAAGTGCCGCATTTTCGAATATCGAATCATCTGAGAGAGCGTGCACGCAGACGTATCCACAAAAGGTCGAGAGCGTCAGGGCTGCAGATAAGACTCTTCTCGTGCGCACTTCGCACAACCGTACCCTACCTAGCGTACAGCCGCAACGCATTGTCGAGACGTTTTTTGCTCGCACGCACCCCTGTCCAAAGAAAAAACGACGTCGTTGACACGTCTCGCCATTCGAAACGACCCTCTCCCTTTCTGTCACCTGTCGACGATGACCTCCACCATGCGATCTGAGAAACGAAGACGGCAACTTTTACTCTCGCACTGTGCCTCGTGGACTACCACGGCAGAAAATTTTAACGCATAAAACGCGTAGGACATGAACGCAAACCGATAATGCGACTAATTAGAAAAGACAAGGACAAGGTTACCTACCCTCCGATCAGACTCGGTGAAAAGAACAAAAAGGTGCGCCAATAACATGCGTGCTCTATCGGTTCATTCTATACGTTACTATACTGAGATACAAGCATCCTACATGTATACGTACATATATAACAACAGCGTTCACTGTCTCTTCTAGCATCAGCAAAAGCAAAAAACACAGCATCATCTGAGGTGTGAAATACTAAAACCTTCCTAAATCACAAAATCGTGGCATACCAGCTAAATGATGTAAAGAAGAAACATAGTGCCACACAGACGTACACAACGACGTACAGTACCAGTACATACGCAGTACTTACCTACAAGGACGGAAAATAGGAATAAAGGCTTTATTATAAAGCAAACGAAAATAGAAGCACATACCGGTTGCTCAGCTTTGGCGATTGTGACGTGATCAACGTGTTAAAAGAATCCACTCCTCCGACACCACGCCCGTGAATATCGTTGTGAACTTGTGCAAAAGCCGACCGACGACTAGTCGTAGCCGCGGAACCATCGTGCAACTGATTAACGGTCGTTGCAAAGGCTGCAGGTAACCGCCGCCGAGGTAACGTCGCCGACGTAAACTCACGTTGCTCACGTACGACTTCGGCACTTGCGCTTTCAAAATCTGCCGACGATCGAGTTATAGCTTGGTGAACTTCGACGAAGGAACTTTGAGCATCTTGTGAAAGCATAGTGTCGGCCATTGACAATGGCACCACAGCATCATTGCATAATGCACTTGTTCATCTACAATAAAGACTATTTTGCGATACTGCAGACATTTTACGATGCATTTTCGATAGTTCA
>JAQGBB010000340.1:0-20881 GCA_034691745.1 Prismatolaimus dolichurus
AATATGCGACTTTTTCGTCTTTCCGGCTCAAATATGCGACTATATGCGACCGACTTTGAAATATGCGACTATATGCGACTTTATGCGCCGCTATGAACCCTGGGTAAAGTAAACTGCCCCCACTCATGCTCGGCATCACGTTGTGTATCTGGCAGATACTACTCTACATCTTCTAATAAGCACCCAGCCTCTAATAGTCGCCCACTTCTAATAAACGCCCAGGGTTCCGTGGTCATCAAATTCGCGTGCAAACACACGTTTCTAATAAACGCCCAGCCTCAGAGCTCCGTGAAAGAATAAACGCCCACGGTGCTTATTAGAAGATATAGAGTATCTGCGTAATCCACTTATAATTTAATTCAAAACCTAGCTTAGTGGTATTACGTGCTGTAAGAATAACAAGTAAAACCGCCGAGCGGAGGAAGTGCATCCTGCCTATGGCAAAAAATCCAGACGGATACCCGAAATTTTTTAAGTGACGTCATTAATGGATGGCCCCTGACCACAACAACTTTGTGACACTTGTTTAGATAGATTGGCAAAAAGGACGTCATCGCAATCGCAGTAACCGTTGTACAGTCAGTTAACGTGAAGGATAGTGCTTCTGCTTGCAGGGCATGAAGCTGGAAAAGCATATTCAACACAGAAAGGGAGATCAAACTTTGGAAACTCAACATAGAAAACGCCAAATTCAGCAATGCAGGGTCAAGACGACTTCACATTGCTCAGAATTGCTGGAGTTTGAAGGAAAACGAATGAATTGATGAAGAAAGGAGCTGCGTAGCTTGCTTATTTCGTTCTCTTGACAAAGCAAGCAGTTCGGATTACTCTCCGCGAAAAAACGACTTTTATCAACGCATCTCGCACATGAGACCGAACAAAGTCACTCGAGTTCCTGTAGCAAACGAGTTGCTGAAGCGATAGCACAAAATTTCTGCATCCTGCCTAGAGCGCGGAAGAAAAAGGATCGTTAACTGTTCGGACATAAAGCCAAGCTGGCAGCACACCAACACGCCTCAACACCTCGCGGTTCGCTGCGCTCTACCGTAACCCGCGTTCACACATGAACGTTGTCATACAAGCACTTGCCAGTCTGCCTCCTTGCACATGTACAATACAAACAAGTAAATCGGAAAAGCCGAAAAGGCATCCTGCCGTTTCACAAAGAAACACGAGCACATAAGTTTTTGAAGCAAAAGAGAAAAGGCCACCATTTGTCGCCGTACTGCGTTTTTCCTCTCTCTTGTAAAAAAATTGATTTTTTAAATTGATTTTAAAAATTGGAAAAAGAATTCTTTTCATTCGCAAGTTGGTACATACCATTGGCAAGTTGGCAACCTGCCAATACTGCATCTGCACTGCTCACACCATGCGCTAACTTTTGTCCGCGGGAAAGGATTGGGGGGGACTAAGGGATTTGTTCAGAATAACCAGTAAGCCTCCTTTTGCTTACGCACTAAGTGCTCCAGGCAGGATGCAAAAAAAGACAAACGCGATACGCACACAGCGAGCGTAACAGAGCAAAGCAACGACAACCAAAGCACAATAAGCAAGCAACGTGTAAAATCGTTCATATCCATCGCCAACAATAAGCCCACCATTGACGCGCCAAGACGAAAGATTTGGAATGGTGTAAAATCGCGATAACTTTTGCTTGTTCGCTTGCTCAACCATCCTAGGTCGCTTTTTTCTCCTCCGGGTAGACCATCAAAAGCTTCTGCAACGTGTACGTCGCCGACGCTAGAAGGAAGACCGCAATAAGTCACGTGACTGACCGACACGGTTCACACTACTAAAAACATCTCTCACCGAACGTTTTCAACACGGGCGCCGGCATGTACTGCCAGTAGACGAAGAGGAAATAGGCTGGCACGCCGTTCAACATTATCAGGAGCCCAAAAACTAGAACGACGCAACGCACTCAGCAGCCAATCAAATTTCAGTATCGATTTTCTATCTTTAAAATTTAGCCAATCAAGTCAGCACGCAGGTCCACTTGACTTACACGTATCGGCAGGCGCATGGACCATCTGGAAGACAAGAAAAATGCAGCCAGCGAGGAAGATGATCGGCCACCCGAGCCACACCATCTAACAGTATAAAGGCGTCCTATCAGCCATCACCGAGAGCACAGTTAGCCCTTTAGACGTAGAGCAAGTAAAGTGCTCACCAGGGGTCGCGGGTGCGTCCTCGGCGGCATCGTCGGCCGAAGGTACAGAAGACCAGCGACGGCGACACCGATCGCGAGCCAGTTCACGATCTGCACGTACGTTATAAGCGTGTAGATGTAGTTGCCCGAGGAGAGATAGAGTAGACTGAGCAAGCCCTGAAAGCAGAAAGTGCGGATAGTGAACAAAAACGGAAATTCACTCTGCGGTCCAATGAAGCTTCCAAGTCAGATAAAACATGGGAAATAAGCTAAAGGGTCCGTAAAAAGTCGGCAGGAGTGGCCTTGTTTAAACTGCATAGGGATCGTCCATTTATGACGTCACGAATTAGGGGGGGAAGGGGGGAAGGGGCGATATGACGTTATGTGTAAAAGATGGCCTATGTTTATGTGTTATAAGAAGTGACGTGGGGGAAGCGGGGGGGGGGTCAAAAAAGCCCAAAAATAAGTGACGTTATAAATGAACGACCACATACTGCATTCTACATGAAAACGTAAGGCACGTGGCTAAGCGTTACGTAATGTTCCATTGCTTAAAGTTCATACTCTCCCATTGCTATCGATAGCTCCATACGTTTCCTGTCGACTTTTTCCAGACGCTTTACTTCTTGCATCCCTTGGCAGCAGTTGAAATGCAAAAGTAGATCACGTGACTTCAGTTTCGCATCACGTGACCGTCTGCGGTATGCATACACATCCCAACAAAACCCCACCCACGTGCACTCTGTACCGTGAACAAAACGGCAGGCAGCGGCGTCTGATATTTCGTGTTGATCATGTTGAGCAGCAGCGGCATGTGATCACGCCGACCAGCAACATAAAAGAGCCTAGAGAACGCCAACACCAAACTCAACCAACGCCCGTCCGACTTAGAGGATGGGTTGGGACCCGAACCCTGGGTTTTTGACCCAAACCCTGGGTTTTTGCCCCGAACCGAACCCAAACCCGAACCCTGAAAAATGAGCCGACTATAAAATCACCCGAACCCTGGATTTTGAACCGAACCGAACCCGACCTCCGCTTATCACCGCAGCTATTACCGAGATGACGTGAGCAAGACCCCGTTAACCGTTCCGAAGCACGAGAACGCGACAAAAATAGGCATGATAACTTGGATCGGTCGATAGAAACGTTCCGCAAACGTCTGCAACGATAAACAAAAAGAACGGCTCGTCTATCGATCAAACAAAGAAAGCGAAGACTCACAATCGCGACGGCGGGACTCTCGAGAAAAACCTAGGGCCCGACACCCGCGTAGAACGCAATGTTCGCGAGGGTGTAGACAGCCGTGCAGAGGACCATCGAGACAGCGATCGCGATGGGCAGATTACGGCGGGGATTCTCCAGTTCCTCAGTAACGAAGTTCAGATAGTTCCTGCAGGGCGAAACCCTCGGAACACTGTCTCCAAACAAGTAAAACTTGCACGTCCTACCATCCGTTGTAGGCCCAAAGACCAGAGTAGAACGCCATCGCGAGATCGCCGGGACCTCACTTCGAGCCCTCGAACGCGTGGTTGAACGACTTGTGATATGCTGCAATAGGTGGCGCAATTCGCAAACGAGGAAGGCGGCAGGCTCCAGCGGACAAACTATCATTCCTCTGTCTCTCAGTTTGCTGTTTCGTATACGTATCATACGTACGTTCGCCGATGCAGAGAAAGACAACACCCGTCAGAATGATGAGGACGAGTGCGAACAGTTTCGCTACTGTGAACACGTTCTGCACCCATGTTACGAGCCAAACACTGATAACATTCACGAGTGTGAGCAGAACTAGAAAGGGTCACATGACGAGACGATAAAAGCTGCCGATTTGCAATCAAGTCTAACACGTACTCAAACAGCCCGCAGCGAGCAGCGGCGCCGTGTGCGCCGGCGGAGGGCCAGGGAAGATAGCACGCAGGACGTAGACCCCAAAGGTCATTGCGACGGCGGTCATTGTGCATGGTCTGGACATAAACAAGCGCTTTATGACAAACACGCAAATGAGCTAACGCATTTCTAAGAAAAACTTATCGATCGGCGACATCCCTCGCCTATGCCTCACGATGATGCACTCGATCCACATGCGTAAAAAGGCGACGAAGCCACCAAACGACGCGTAGACGTACGCATAGTCGCCACCGCTTTCCGTAATGAATGTGCCGAGTTCGGCGTAGCAGTAGGCGCCGATCCCCGAGAACACGCCGCAGAAGATCCAGATAATGAGCGAGAGGCCAACACGCCCGCACCTGCGCACCGCAAGGATATGACAGATGCTAGTCGTGAGGATAATGCGTCACGTGATATGAATGCGATAGACGCTTTGCGCATGACAATTGGCTAATGCTTAGAAATTACATTTCCTACACATTCCCTTACCTCATTCTGTACAGTTAGGCATTCTATACAGCGGTTGGCTTCAAAAAATGTCAACAAACGCACGCAGAAGCATAAACACTCTTCCCGGTGCGCATCCGCCTCATTAGGCGTGAAGCAGACACAACATGGGAAGAAAAAACGTTGAGATAAACACACGTACACTCGTAGACGCCTGTGGGTGAGATGAAAATGCCACTTCCAATGATGCAACCGACGATGACCATAGTGCCACCGAAGAGGGTAATGCGCGGTTTGAGGCCACCCGAAACGACCGCTGCCTCGTTGTTGCCAATCTTCTCGGTCAGCAACTGATACACGAGCGAAAGCATCTCGGTCTCGTCGACCGCATCTTTGGGTCGAGAATCTTTCATTATTGTTTTTTATTTACAAACGACGAGGAGGTAGTGGCATATAGAAAACTATCGATCCATACCGCCCGCTGGTGTGCCGATCTCGCTCTTCGTAGTTCGCTAGTGACAAGAGGACGTCTGACGTCTGTAAGTAGGAGACAAGTAAATCGGCAAAGCCGAAAAGGCATCCGGCCATGAAGCAAAAAAAAACAGCGCACGACGCGCGATATCGCGTACTAACGCCTCCTCCACGTCCGCCAAGAAAAAAATACACATAGGCAACTGTTCGATATGTTCTGGAATAGCCTGGACTTTCGAATTTTTCGAGAGGGGAGGTAGAGATTTTGTCCGAACAGTTAGCGATCCTTTTTCTTCCGTGCTTCGCGCTCTAGGCAGAATGCAACAAAAAAGCAGACGCGACAGCGACCCGTGGCATCTACTTATTCAGATACGCTGAAACGCTAAACTCCCGCGTTTTGGTTATAACGCCAAAACATGCTCTTTTACGCTGTGCACTTTGCTGAAAAAATTCGGGAAAGACAATACGGGAAAAACGCGTCAATTGTTTGTAACAAATGGTAGGATGCCTTTCTAGAACATGTTCTGTAACGCGCTGGCACAGCGTGGAACAGCTTGGAACACTCTGGAATAGCTTCAGACAGTCCACCAGGTTACTCTGGACGTCCGCTAACTTTCGATTTTTCTAGGGGGAAGGAGGGGGAGGGGAGGAGACTTTTGTCTGCACAGTTAGTTATCCTTTTGCTTACGCCCTTTGGGCTCCAGGCAAGATGCAAAAAACGACAGAAATCGGCGTCTTGAAGAATGCTCAATACAAATTTGATCGTTTATAAGAATGAATTTGAAGACGGAATGTGGAGCCCCTGATACGCTGACCAGCAAAATCTCGCTAACGTTTACTATCAGAACCACGTACTAACGCGTAAAAAGCGCGAAAAATAAACGCGGCAGGAGAACTGATGCTACGTAGACTAAATACAAAGAATCGTATGCTGGTTACCCTATTCGTACATGGTTCGTAGCTGACCAATTCTTATGCATTATTCGTACACAGTTCGTGTGTTCGAACAGTAAGCTTAACTCCGTTCAGTTGTTATAGAAAATTAGCAGGCAAACGCGTGCACGCACACCTACCCGTTCTTTTTTTGCCGCAGTCACTTTCTTTGCACGAAGATATCTATAGCGTATCTTCGCTTCCTTAATATTAATCATCTAGGTACCCGTGGCTGCTAATCCCGTAATTTGCGCGACGCCTGACAACCATAAAATTGCAGTGTCGCACTTGATAAACTCCTAGCACAGCTCTGCAAAATTCTTCCTACTTGTACAACAACCGTGAGAATCCTCAGCGCAAGATGAAGGACTCAGGTTGTCAGCTTGTACTCTTCAGCTTCCTCGCAACAACAGCAGCGCTAGCGCAAACGCAACCCACAAATTCGAGCACCGCTGTCTCCGCCCTGATCGCTGAGTGGTGTCTACCGAACTTCAACTTCTCGAACTCGTCCGACGACCCGTTCGAGCAGCTCCTCTACGCTCAACTGCCCGTCTGCGAAGCAGCCGCCGCGACCGCGTACGCGACCAGCACTCCTTGGGGTGTCAAGAGCCTGATCATGCCCTACAGGGTCGTTCGTTCGCGCTACGCCGCCTCGCTGAGCTTCATGCACTCGAATCAGTCGGTCTCGAGCTCCTTTCTCGCCGACCATTGTTCCGCACATTTCTTCATCAATCTCTACTACGGTGCCATGCAGCTCCTCCACGCGGTCTACTCGCTGTGCCCGACCGTCGCCGACTCGATCAACACCGTTCACTTTGTCTACTTTCCCTTCTCCATCTACTTCGTGTGGGTTAGTGCGCAGGTCCTTCGACGGCTTGCGAAGGCGGAGAAGGCCTTTCGCTTTTTACCCTACTTATACGCCGACCTTGTTACGCAATTTCTCGCTTACATTACTTACACGTCCGTCGTGCTCCTCGAGTTTACGAGCGCGTTCTACAACCCGTTCTGCCTAATCTCACCACTTGTTGCCCTGAATCTCGCGCAAATTGTCGGTTCCTGTCCCTTCGCGAGTTTCTTTCTCGGTGTGTGGATCTATCAGGCTTCGTTGCGTGTCGTCATCGCAGTCGATCGTTTCACAGCTCTCTACTTCCCCGTGTGGTATAGCATGCGGAATGAACAGTCCAGCAAAGTGGTCCTCATCGTGTTCACGATTTTGCACATCGTCATTTATCTCTCGTTTACCATTGGCTGCTTCGCCTTCGCGTTCAAGGGACAAACAATCTACGTGTGGACGGCGTCGAACGCTGCTTACGTGCAGCAGGTGACAACGGGTTTTTCGGTAGGTCTCCTCGGCTTGGACACTCTGCTACAGTTAGTTCTAAGCGTCGCGCTTGTGGCTAAGCTTCGAGAAAAGAGTGCTTTTCATACCAATCAGTCGAGCTCGGTGCACAGGCGCGCCACGGTTCTCGTCCTCTCGGTGACGCCCTTCTATTACGTCTCATACTTTGCACAAGCTTGGTTTTTCGTGCTCTCTCTTTGTGCAGCAAACTGCGTTGCTGCGAGCACGCTTGCGTCGCTTTCGGCGTTCACAGAGGTGGTCTATAGAGCCATTCCATTCCTGCTCGATCTGAACGCTATCGCCTGCTTTGCGTTGCAGTGCACCTTTTCGAAAACCTACCGTAGCGCGGCTTCCGCGTATCTTCGAGCGACGGTTTGGTGGCGCATGCTCCGGGCGCTGAAACGAACGACGGTTGTTGCCGTCGCACCGGCGCCGATAGAAAGTGTGCCACTGGGGGCCATTCAGTTATGATGTCACGTTTGGGGGGGGGAAGGGGTGTCCGGCCAAAAGTGATTTTATGTGTTATAAGTATCCAAAAACCCGTGACGGAGGGGTCCAAAAACACATTTTTTACGTGACGTCATAAATGGATGGCCCCTGCGCGTAATCGCTGCGGCTGAAAATTGATTGTATTGCAGTTGTGTAGCGGTAACGGGAATCTTGCGTAAAGCGCAGCAAAAGGATACATTTTGTTCCATGCTGTTCCAGAGCGTTCCAGGGTGTTCCAGTGTTGAACGGTGTTCCAGAACACATAAAAATTTGGCTGTTCTAAAAATTCTTGTGCGTGTTTTTTGTTTGGAGACAGGATGCTTTTTCGGCTTTGCAGATTCCACTTGTTTTTGTACTAACTAGCTTACGTTGCCACTAAATAAACGTTGTTTCTTGGTTTCTCATGGAGGCGTCAGCAAAGATTCGCATTCTCGGCGTGGCGTTCAGCATTAAAGGTAGAACAAACTTGGCCTCACACATGCTCGGCATCACTTGTGTATCTGACAGGTACTATCTGCGTAATTCACTTATACGCACTTATATAATTTAATTGAAAACCTAGCGTAGCGGTATTACGTGCTATAAGAATAACGGCGTACGGCGAGACATTTGTTCCAAGTTTGAAAATTAAAAAAGTTCCAAAGTGAGAAATTTTTTAATTTTTTTTATCCGCGAGGTTTTTGTTTCACAAAAATTAAAAAAATTTTAAATGTTTTCTTTTTCGTGAAATAAAAATTTCGCGGATAAAGAAATTTCTCACTCTAAAACTTTTTATTTTCGAACTTGGAGCAAATGCCTCGCCGTACAGCCATCTTGAATTTCTGCCTGCTTGCATTGTCATTACATGGCTATTCTTATAGCACATGCCGGTGGGAAACGAAAAATTACAAGTGGATTGTGGCGCTTAATATTCGTACTTCAAGCATTATGTGATTACGTTTTCTGTCTCCTCGAAATCGAGCACTACCAGCTGCTGTGTGCTTTGGTTGTGTATAAAATTATTGAAATTTTGAGCAAGGACGGAAAGATTTATCATTTAGATGTCCGTGCGTGTACGACAAGCTCTCAATCTAAATCGAAGCAAAACCAACAAACTCCCCGCAGAGTCGTAGTCGAGGAGACATCTCGTCTCAAAGGAAAACGAAAAACTTGGAAGCCGCGTGTGTACGTAATATTTACCGCCTAACGGATGTCAAAAAGAGTTGTAAGATCTTTTTTATCCACACCTCGCGAAAACTCGTGTAACTCCTTTTGTTTTAATGCTTCCTCTGGCTCTCCTCCGCCTCCCTCATTCTGCCTCAACTTTTCCGCAGGCCGAGCAACTGCTCTCATCATTCATTGTCTCGCCATTTGCTGTCCTCCTGAGTGGCCAAGCTCGCAGCTGCACGCGGTTGCAACTTTATCCTCACTTCAGCTCCTTCACCCCACTGTGCGGTCGGAAAACATCGACAAAGTTATTACGAAGTGCTTCTTGCGCTTCTCGCGCATCCCGCATAGAATGAGCTTGCTAATTGGCTTTCAACGCTTATTGATGATCTTCGCTCTCGCAGCATCGACTGTTGCTGACGATTTCTGTCGAGATTGTCGTCAGCTCTGCCAACGCACGCCGATAAAGCTCGATTGTAGTGCTCGGAGTGGCTTCTCTCGTTGTGAATGTGCGGACGTGGTGGAAACATGCGATAGACTGAAGTGCGCCGCGCGATGCGAAGGTGGTGGCTACCAATTCGACTGCAAGGACTTCACCAATCCCTGCAAGTGTGCAAACCCTTGCACACCGACCGAAGAAGAGTGTCGTGATCAATGCAAGCAGAACTATATCTATAAGTGCAATATGAGTGTCACACAGTGTGTCTGTCTCGACGCTGGATGCACGGCGGGCTTCACACGCGAGGAGTGCATGTCGAAGTGCGGTTTAGCACATCAGTGGAGTGGCGATCGCGAGAAGAACGAGTCGGGATCGTGCGCCTGCAATAATGGTGCGAAGTTGTCGAAGTGCTGTCGAAGTGCTTGCCTCAGGCGATGTGGCTACACTGAGGCGCGAATGAAGTGGAAGTGTGAGAATGGACTCGAAGAATGTACTTGTGAGGCGAGGACCACACCTGCGACGAGAACGAGCACGACGACGGCTGCTGGCGTTGTCTATGACGATGACGATTCGCCGTACGTGAGCAAGGCACCTGGCAATGCTGCTTCGGGACAATGTGCTCTGTCATTGGTGGTCACTTTTCTCTCTTTACTGCTTTCTTCGATGTTTGCACTATGCTTGTGATACACACTCTACCTGTCCACTTGGTGTCCATAGAGTACAATAACTCTTCTGCGACAATCTCAAAGCAAGATCCAACTTTCTTCTGTCCTTCATCTGCGCACAAGCCCTGGGCCCACTGCATAAAACTATGAGACTCATAAAGATATTGTTTTGCCACTTCCATTTTCGGACATAGGCTACCGTAAATTCTCGAAATGTTAACGAGCAACACTACCCATTAATTTTCGATGCGCAAAAATAGTCTACCATCTTACTTTTGCAGTCGACACAAAACAATACCACCATCTTGCAGGCGGATGGTGTGGCTCGGACGGGACAACGAATTGCAGACAATGTGAGAAGCGAACGTTGCCAACCATAGTTTTGCGCGATGTAAATTATCCCTTTCGCTTTTGTCTTTCCACTTTCAAAATTTCATATATCCACGTTCTACGTTGCACGTTTCCTTTCGAGAATTTACGGTATGTCCGAAAATGGAAGTGGCAGAAGAAGAATATCTTTACCCTATGACACTCATATATGAGTCTCACAGTTTTATGCAACGGGGCCCTAGGGTTCCATCAACGTATGGCGGCATGCACTGCAGCGTTTGGGATCGTGTGATGTATGGAGACTGCAGAGGATAACGAAATGGGCTGGTTTTAATATGACGTAACAACACGTGTGCGGTCTACTCCCAACCGACTCAAAGCCGACTCAAAACGGGAACGGCAAATCGCTGTTTCCTGGGGCCATACACTTATGACGTCACGTAAAAATTCGAATATTCGGACCCCCTCCTTCTACACCACGGGTTTTTGGATACTTATAACACATAAAATCACTTTCGGCTGGACCTCCTCCCCCTCAGACCGTGACGTCATAAATGCATGGCCCCCTCTGCGATAATTTCGGAATTTGATGTTGGCCGACATTAATGAGTCTGTCCACGTGTAGAAATTTAGTGCCGTGTGCCAGGCACGTCGCACACTTTGCGCTTATTTTGAATAAGATTTAGTTAATGTCCTGTGTTTATCATTGCCGCCGAAACACTTGCTGTTGGCTCAGTAATTGCTAAAAAGCAGCTAAGCAGCAGATTTTGAGAAGCGTATAGTGCAGTTTGAAAACAACTGCTGCTGAGGTTTGTTTTGATATTGTTTAGCATCAGATTACTGGCACGTATAGAGAATAAAACTATTAGAAGCAATATGCAATACGTACATCGGAAAACGTCCTGCAACTCCACATAGACAAAAAAAACTTTCTTGACGAACTTCCTGTACAGCCTACTTACGTCACTCTTCTTTCTTATCTTGTTCGTTGTCTCCAAGTCTACAGACTGGGAACAAACTTCTCGCATTGACGAAAAGTTTGTTGACAGATAGTCGGCTTATCACCATGGGAAATAATATTGAGTGATACGGAAATTCTTGAGGAAACATAACAAATGTCTTCGTGGATCGACACAGTAGACTTGGCTTGCATTGTCGTTTTTGGAGGACGCTTTGTGGCGTAAAACTTGATGTCCATCTACAGTGACAACTACGCAAAATACCAGCGGTCTACTGCGGAGGACAACATGTCAGTGAACCCTATTAATCCGTATCGGCCTGCAGCGCCGGAAACAGGCGCGGGCATGCAATGTTGTTCTCTATTTTTCACGTTGATTTCATGGCTTCTCATTATCCTCACGTTCCCGTTCTCGTTGGCGTTGTGCTTGAAAGTCGTTCAGGTAGGCAAAAAGAGAATAAGTTCGATAAACCCATCAATTAGAGAAACCAGGGATCTGGTGTCAAATTGCTCAACTTCAGTAGCGTACTTTCTTGATTAATCCCCCGGGATTATTCAAGTTTTGCCATTTTGGACCAAAGTTTTTACAATATAATAATCCCCCAGGGGGATTATTCGGGAAGTGCCATCCCGTGTGCTTTGAAAATAATATTTGTACAGCGCTAAATATTGTGCGTCTAATGGAAACTCACCCTCCGACAATGTGCTCTGACCTCTGTCCAGCCCACACTTTTGCTTTCGACCAAGAATTCTTCGCGTTACTACGGAAAAACCATTTGCCAGCTGAAAAAAAAACCCCATATATAATTAACTGATCTCTGAGAAAAAAATTTGACAGAATAATTCCCCCTCCGGAATAATCCTCCGAATGGGATTAATCAAGAAAATACGGTAAGTTACCAAGACCCCAAGCTCTCTGTCTGTTTTTAGGAGTATCAACGCGCCGTCATCTTTCGCTTCGGACGGCTTCGTCCCGGCGGACCTTACGGTCCTGGCCTCTTCACGATCGTCCCTTGCACGGACAATTACCGAGTGGTGGACCTGCGCGTTGTATCCTACAACGTTCCAACGCAGCAAGTACTTTCGAAGGACTCTGTCACTATAGCGGTCGACGCCGTTGTCTACTACCGGATCGTGAATCCCATGTTATCGATTATGAATGTGGAGCATCCAGGACGGAGCACAGAGCTCCTCGCGCAGACGACCCTACGGAATGTACTTGGAACGAAGCTCCTCGCCGAGATGGTCTCCGAGCGTGACGTCATTGCTAAGCACATGCAAACAGTCCTCGATGAAGTGACGGAAGGTTGGGGCGTGAAGGTCGAGCGTGTCGAGATGCGCGATATGCAGTTGCCGGCGCAGCTGCAACGTGCGATGGCAGCCGAAGCTGAGGCTGCACGGGATGCAAGCGCGAAGGTGGTGGCCGCGAAGGGCGAGAAAGATGCGAGTCAGGCGCTTAGGGAGGCGTCGGAGATCATGGGCGATCCAACGGCAGCGCTGCAGCTTCGCTATCTGCAAACGTTACAGACTATCGCCACCGAGAAGAATTCGACCATCGTCTTTCCGCTCCCGATGAGCATGATGAATCAGTTGGGCGCCGTCACCAAAAATCTTCTCCCGAAGTCACCACGGGCTAAGGACTAGGGTCAAATGATGGTGTGGCAGTAATTTAAAGGGTCATTTTTAAGTCCCCGGGCCACGGTAGTGTAACGAGATGTTTAGACTGCATAGGTCGTGTGTTGATCAACACATGACCTGTGGGTCATGCATTATTTACGTAAACGGCTACGGGGGGAGGGGGTCGGGCCGAACGTGACATCATGTGTAAAAGATAGCCTATCTCTAACATATAAATTTGTTTACATGAGGGGGGTCAAAAAATTCAAATTTTTCGTTTACGTAAATTATGGACGACCCCTATGCAGTCCAAACATCTCGTTAAGCTACCATAACCCCGGGGACTTAAAAATCCCCTTTTAACTTCGTATCGATAGTTCTGATAGATCTCTCTGCCTTGTCGCATTGCATCAGCTTGTCACTCAAGTTTCACCAGTACGTAAGTAGCTCTGTCTAATTTCGTTTTTTGCGGTAAAACGAGATGCCTCCAAGGGAAGCTGATCCTTGTTTGTGTACACATTTCATATTACTGTACATGCAATTCCATGATTAAATTGAGCCACCCTTGTGGTATAACCGACCATCCAGCTATAGAAAAGTGATTCCGAACTCATCTTGAGACCACAAAGAGTATGGATGAACTTCAAGAGATGCCTTTCTCGATCGCTTTTGCGACTATGTTGTCCTTCTCACGAATCACATCAGCGAACTGGAGCAACAAAAAACGAGAGCGTCTTCGAAAAATGACTCGTGTTAGCCTAACCCTCTTCGCACTGTCCGTTTCTATATCCACCCTCGTGAACGCGTGCTCCTCGTTCGCACTCGGTCAAAACAATCTCAACAAGCAAACCGCGATGAAGATCTGCGCCATTCTTTTCTCCCTTTTTACAACAGCGGGTATTCTTCTCGGCAAGAGGTTCCACGCAAGGCTCAATGACTTAGCGCGGATTCTCGACGAAAGTGCCGCTTATCTCACAAATGCTCGTCACTTCGTTACCACATGTGTGAGGTTGTCAGGCAGTGATGACGTCGACGGAATGACGTCCAGAAAAACGTGGAGGGCACACTTTTCGTCCGAAGACATAACGCAAATCATCTGCTTCGCGGAACTTGTGCTCAACGCGGTAGCGGTCATCGCGGCGGTAGAAATACTGACCAGCGACTTGGTCGAACCGCCGTTCCGGGCGTACCTCTTTGATATGCATTTTATCGTGCACGTTCAAGTCGTCATTGCCGCCATTTTCATACCACTGCTCGTCGTCTGGGTCACGCTGCTCTTCGGTGCAACGTATCAAAAAGTGAGGGAGATAACGACGGATCTGAGAAAATTTATTGGCTGTGCGCAGCCACAAACGCTCAACAACGATGAAGAACGAAGCAGGCTGATCGCTCAAGCGATGGATAATGGAGTGATCCAGTGCCAGAAAGCATATCGAACACTTTTGTCCGCTAGTGATATCCTGAACGCGATCTTCAACTGGTATGTAAGAGGAGATAGGGACCATATTAGCTGACTGGTTGTTTTGTATGATTTATCTATTTTAGTTTAGCTACATACCTAGCTAGCGACCATATTTGGTCAGCCCATGTTCACGTGGTTAGGGACAGTTACCAGCATTACTGGAAACCAAGCATTTCTAGAAATGCCTCATTTCCAGTAATGCTGGTGATGCAGTAAAATATTACTGCCAAAGTGGTCGTCAGCTCGCGTAGCTAGCGAGCTTCCCGGATGCCGGAAGTGCCCGGAAAGCCCTCAAAATTCTCACACGACAGGTACTACGTGCTCTACATCTTTCTCTACGTCATCGGCGCTTGTGCGATACCAGCGGCAGTCGTAAAGGACGCACAAAACGCCCTCGCCATGACGATGTACCTTGGGTTCGTCATGGTCTGGCTAACGGCGCATCTTCTGTGCACGTTGATACCGCCAATTATGCTACAGGAAGAGGTATGTAGATACTCTTGGACTTAATTAAGGCGGACTATATGCGCTGAAACTATTATTTTAGGTGGAAAGCATCCCCGAAATCTTGCTCGATTTGCAAGATGTAGTCACCATGAAAAATGTACGTACTATGTATTACCGCGTGCACTTATCACGCAAGGACCAAAATACAGAGGGAAGAAGTGGACTTTGCGGTTACGACGTTCCTCAACATGTCTTTTAGACTCGGTGTCGCATAAACTACTTCATCATGATGGCAGAGAACGGTGGGATTTCCGATTTCAATTCATGGATGCCGTTTTCTTTATGTAAAAACTTGGCTTCTATGTAGGTAACATTGGGCTCAGTCCTGGTCGAACTTTCAACATTCATCGATCGTTGATCTTGACGGTAACATCTGAGTCAACTGCACACAAAGTTTACTCGTGCAGGTTGCCATTGTCTTTCGGATTATATGTAGATTTTCTCTTTGACCCTGACTTATTTGCTGGTCATCGCTGATTTCGATGTCCTATCCGCCAGGACCACATTCGGCATGTCGACTAACTCGTCAAGGAATGCGATCAACTGCCTCGTTTTCTCCAATTCGTCAACTTGCATTGGCCTTCGTGAATTGCTAATGAATAAAACCAAAAATTGTGTGTCCATGTGAAAGTATCGTATGAGAAGTGTGGCCTAAATCGTTGGCATGCTCGCCGAAAAATGCGAGCAACATTAACGCAATTGATTTGTTTTGAATCGAAGTATATATACTTCGGAGAATCTGAGGAAAATTTTTATATAGCGTGTTACATTTCGTCGTGGCTGCTTTTGTACATGGATATGTCTATTGGCGTCTTTGGAATTATCAGAGCACTAGCTGTCCCTATTTTCGTCCTCTTGCTTCTCGATTCAGCTAACAATGTAAGCTGTTCTGAGATTGCTCTTTCTGTAAGTTCGTGACGTTTGAAACTATCTTTACGCCTACGCCTCGCAGTCCCCGGTGCGAGAAGAGCGTTTCCATGTTAACAGCGTATGCAGCTTTGTTTATCGTTCATCGTTTAGGCTTTGTTTGAAAAAGTTCTCCATAACACTGTAGAATTGCGACTGCAAATGCAAATGCTATGCACCCACACCAGCAGCAAGCCCTCCTGGATGTTTTGGAGAAGGTGCAACTCCGTCTAAAAAACGATCACCGTCGCCAGTCCCTCCGGCGCATCAGACGATCAGCGCAACCAGCGAAGCTCAGACGATGGCTCCAACGCATGCGAGTGAAGAAGGAACGCAAATAGCATCTCCACCAACATCCAGCCCTCCAACCTCTGTGCCTACAGTGACCAGCGGAAGTCTTCCTACTGATGGCGGTTTTCCAAACGCCCCTCCAGGACCGATAGCACCGCAGGGGTCGCCGTTTCCTGTTGGGCCGCCCGCTCCCCCACCTGAGCAAACGACGCCTCGAGTAAAAGTGTTACGGCCACCGGACCCACCACCACGAGTGATGCATCCCCCGTCAACGATGTTGCTTATTCGGTTTGTCACAGCTGTGGAGCCACAGGACGTTGAGAATCGAGAACAGCAAACTGAGCCGACTAGATCGCCTCTGCTGAGGATGTACGATGACCATCTTCCTAGGTTGCCAGAACGTTGGCGGAACTGGTTCTCGTTGAACTAATTTTACATTGTACGACCATAGAATGGGAAAGAGGTTCGATGGATAATAGGTACTCGTCTTTTGAGACATCGAATGCGCGGAAAGGCGAACTTTATGCCTGTGTTCCTCTTTTTGTGTGAAATTTTTCGTGGAAGTTTTCGAAAATTGCATTATTTGCACTTGAAGTGTTGCTCGTAAACTGCTACGTGATCTGTTTTTCAATCAATTTTTACGTCCTGTCATATCGTATCTGATCACTCTATAAAGTCCGCGTCGGCAGTAGAAAAGTAGACACCATCGTAGTTTTATCGCGATGTCTCAGTTCAAATATTTTCTCCTCTTTCTCGCCTCGTTCGCCGTCGTTCGTTGTAGTGAAATCAAAGACCAGTCGCTCGAGATAGCCGGTGCACAGGATCAACTTCAGCTACCGCATGGCAACCCTGTTGCCCCCTTCGGCTATCCGCCCCAATCACTGGATTTGTACTACTGGCCGCGACCGATCGCCTTTCCTAATCCATACGCCGGTGGAAACGTTGACGCCGGCAACCCACTGGTGGTCTACTCTGGTCAAAGTGTACCGCCGCCTTCTTTTCGTGCAGAGGTTGTCCCACACAGGTGCGGCATGGGTTATGTAAAGATGACACTAGTTAAATCAAAGAAAACTATGCACGCAACACATGTTTTAGAGTGGAAGAACCTTCGCCGGCCGGTGCAACAACGTCGTCTCACATACGGGCGCAAACGACGCCTCCAGGCAGTCAAACCGAATAACTTCCACACATGAACGCAACGATGGCGGCGTAGTTTGAACCATCAACTAGCAAGAATGAGATGCTTGAGACAACTCCTTTCATCGTGCTGTGATGAACGTGGAAACTACAGAACTATATGTATCCGATGCGGGAACAAGTACTTTGAGCCGGGGGATAACCTGGATTGCGCCAAGCCGTTTGACAGTGAACGAATAAGATACGATAATGGAACCTCCACTCAATCCGGCGCGAACGCAGGTTTCCATGCTTTTCCAATAAGGCAAGGTATCCACAGGCAAGACACGCAGGAAAAATCTGAGAAACGTGAACTAGTGCTAAAGACACCGTCATTGTCGAATCATGTGCTCCTTCCATTTCGCGTTAACCTTAAGGCCTTTCTCATCATACTGTTATCGACAGCCACTTGTGGAGAAAAAAAGTGAAATTATTTTATTTTTCGCACAAAATTTCCCACATCACCGGTGGCCGGCAAAACTTCCCTTCGGCCCGGTCGAGCCGGCTTTTTCGACATTCTCTACTGTGCGCAAATAGACTTGCAAACCGAGTAGTTTCACATTTTCCCCGCATGTCTTCTTCCACTGCATCTTTCCACGATGAACGCCAAAAGTGAGAAAGACATTCCCGCCAAGTAGAGCCAGAGCGACTCGAAGATGTTAGCGCTTGGAATAGTGTCGCCGTCGTGCTCATCGCTCGTCGCGTTCTCCATCCCTTTTCGTGCTCGTTTCACCTCCGCGTACGTTCGCCTATTCCGCTCCAGCTCGGCGTCGTAGAAGCCCGCAAATATGAGCTCGTCCACCTTGCGTCTCAGCGTGTCGGCCCTCCGCGAGAACGCAAAGCCGCAGAGCAGCGCTGCCTGACCGGGTATCTCAACGTGGACGAGTTCGGTCGCATGGCGCCCGCAGGTCGCGAGCACGTTCTCTTCAGGGTCGATTGTGAAGTAGGTTCGCCTCACCGGTTCGCCGTTCGCACCGCGTAGATAGTCGCAAACTTGTGCTCGATTTCTGAGCACAAGAAACGGATTTGTGTTGAGCGCCGCTCGAAATGCTCGAATATCTTCCTGGAGGGAGTTATTGATTAGCTCAAATCGATAATCGAGCCGCGTGTCGACGACGAGTGCGTATTCGCCGCTTTTTACACGTTCGGTTAGCTGCTCGAATGTTCGAAGCTCGTCTGGCGTGACGTCCATTGCGGTTGCGGTCAGCTTCGCCAGGTAGAGGGCGCAGAGAACGCCAAACGAGAGGTCCGTGAGAAAATCAATAAAAAGTCGAGCCGTCGCTCTCGGTGCGAGAACGTTAAGCGCGAAGAGGACGACAAGAAGGGCGAGTACAGTGGCCCATACTTCAGCGTGGAATGGATGCGGGAGAAAATCGTCGACAGCCAAAGATGGCTTCGCGGGGGGCTTGCCGACGAAAACAGACAGAGTTCGATAGGAGAACGGATAGCTGAAGCTCAGAACGGACGCCCGTTCGGCGGTAATCGTCATTGTGTAACCGGGCATGTCGTAGACTAGATCGCGCAGTCTCGACGGCAGGGATTCGGGATCCGAGAGATTCGTGTAGCCGTTGGCAAATGAGGTCGGTATCAGCTGAGCGGTGTAGCCGAGCGAACGGATCGCTGTCCCGACTAGCGCATTGAAGCCATTGGTGCCGGGAAACGACCGGGTGCTTGAAAGCATCGCGTTTAGCTCGGAGATGGTACACAGATGGGGCAGCAGCTCGCAGCCAATCTGCACGACGTTCATTCTACCCGCGGAAAATGATCGCTTTTTCTTAACTTCAAAACATGAGCGAGTCTGCAAAGAGCTAGCAACATTGTCCAATGGCGTCCCCAGGGGTTGCCAAGGTTGCCCGGGCACCCCCTCCCGGTTGGAAAAAGGGAAAAGTGTGCCAAAGGTGAAAAATGAGAAGTTAGTTTGGCAACCTCCACTCTGGCAACCTCAGTTCTTAGTCTGGCAACCGTGGTTTTTTCATACGTCGGCCACCCCAAGTTTGGCAACCTTGGTTCTTAGTTTGGCAACATCCAGTTTGGCAACTTTGGTTCCAATTTGGCAAGCTGTCGTTGTGCTATCTTTACAAATAAGCAGAATCAAAATTTTTGGATAAGTTTTTTAATCAAAATTGTAATTAGAAAATAATCCAGAGATACAGCGCATGACGAGAGGAGTTCGAATTTATTGCCCGTTTTGCGCTCCTATGTTCCTACACAGAGTTATAAGCCGCTAAAGTTTTCGTGGCAACCTCCCTCCGACGCAAGCTTGGGACGCCCTAGTTGTCGGCATGTTTACCCGCGAGGAAGCGTAAAATGTTGCGAGGTAGCACAAAGGTAACTTTGAAACATCGATTCAGACAACTTTCACCAGAGATCTCCATGGGCCAAAAAGTTTGGCCCAGGGCCGGCTCGGCCTATGGGCTTTGACTAACGCTCGGCCCGGTCCATGGGCGGCCCACTGGCTGGCATATTCTCAAAAGTAAAAATACCAATATCAATCCTTTTGCAACTGATATGCAAACTAACGGACCGTCCACATATTAAGCAATCACTTGGAGGGAAGCTGCACATGGGCTCAACGTTCCAGCTCCGACCTGGCCCATCAGTTTTTCGCGAGTCCTCGGCTTGGCCTATGGACATCTGACTTGTGGCAAACTTTTAAACGAACAAGGTTGCTTTCGGCAAAACCTCTGAACATGACCTTCATATGTGCATACCTTTCTGGCGTCAACTTTTTCGGAACGAGCCTGCAGTCGGTAGAAGCCGAGTTCGGGCCAAACCAGAGTCTGAGCCCTTATTTTTGACCAGAACCAGAACCGTAAATTTTTAACCAGACCAATGTGGAGCCGAACCCGAACCCGAACCATGCTCTGGGTTTTTCTCGAGCTCTAACACGGACGGTGAAAAGTAACCCGATCCCGACCTTAACCGTCCGTTGAATGCGGCCTCTAAAAGTCAGTCGACACGGTTTATAATTGAAGTGAAATCCAACTCCCGGCGTTGCTAACAAAGCACCATTGTTAGCGCTAACAAAGCAAGGTAAACAGTGAGTGCGCAGACAAACTAAAAAAGCAAATGTTAAATTAATTTCATGATTGACGGACGTGTCGAAATACGGCAACAAAATTTAAAATCAGCCAGCATATAATGATGGACGTGATCGAAGAAAGATATCGATTTTGTCGCGGAGGCTTCAACCATTCCCTCGCTGGCAGGGGAAACAATGCAATCGATGTAGTCGGTCAAAATAATTATGATTCGTGCTCGATATAATTATAATTACGACTAGCAGGCCTCCCAGGGATTTCCCAAAATGAAATTGGCGGACTTTTTTGAGACCGGTTCAAACTTTTGACGATTATAACTCAACACAGGAACATAGTACAGCGAAAGGGAGGCTATATTCAAGCATTGTAGCAGTAGTAGTAGCAAATTCTTGCTACTACTATTCAAGCAAATGGCATAAAAACTACTGCAAACTAACGGACCGTCCACATATTACGCAATCATTTAGGAGCTGCACATGGGTTCAACGTTCCAGCTCCGACCCGGCCCATCAGTTTTTCGCGAGTCCTCGGCCTGGCCCATGGACATCTCTGACTTGTGGCAAACTTTTAAACGAACAAGGTTGCTTTCGGCAAAACCTCTGAACATGACCTTCATATGTGCATA
>JAQGBB010000341.1:0-20825 GCA_034691745.1 Prismatolaimus dolichurus
TAGCCAAAAAATTATTTTCACCACTGTTTATGCAGTCACAAGTATTCAAGAAA
Organism: Prismatolaimus dolichurus; assembly: GCA_034691745.1. Taxonomy (NCBI): domain Eukaryota; kingdom Metazoa; phylum Nematoda; class Enoplea; order Triplonchida; family Prismatolaimidae; genus Prismatolaimus; species Prismatolaimus dolichurus. The sequence goes on from JAQGBB010000341.1 coordinate 54, forward strand.
ACATGGTCCTACTGTTGCCACTACACAGCAGTTTCTGCTCTCTACCTCAAAGCTGCTCTTTTTTTGCAAGGCGCGTCTTTGAACTCAGTATAAATTTGTGCACGCTAGATATAAGATTTCATAAAGCTTTTGTAAACTTTCAAAACACCAAACTTTACGAGGGCTGCATTTATACTGGTGTTTAAAGTACCTACAACTGCACCCGTGGTAAAACTTTCACTGGTATCAGCTTACAGGACGGGCGCTTGTGTCTCGAGAGGCTGATCACCCATGGGCTACCTTAACGCTCTCCAAACTTGTAAACCAGTGTCGGTCGGTCGACCTTTTAGAACGCACTTGACTTTTTTTCTCAGGCATTCTGATTTCAGGTTGCATGCAGCTTATTGCATCTTCTGGAGCTTGCGCAAGAAGATGGCCACCTGGTCGCATGTCCGACAGTGGATGCTTGCGTCTGGGCCATAACCTTCGTTTTAATTGACAGAATATCAAAATTCTTTTTCGCTTCTTTTGGCGCGTACATAAGAAGGTAGCCAAAGAGTCGCATGTCTGTTAGCTAGCTAGCAATACAAAAGTTGCAGCTTTTTCGTCATGTGCCTTATATCAGTCTTTGCCTTCGGGCACACTTTCTCGTCTCAAGTCTCGATTTTCATGCGTGCATTCTAATTGATGCGTGTCATTGAAGAAGTAGAAAACGCGCTAGTTGAAATCGCGAAAAACGAAACTGAAACTTGCAACCTCGTTTCTGCACTTACTTCAAAGTAATCCAGCTGCACACCAACTTGAGCTGCGCAGCGTGATATATATCTTTAGAATCTGCTTAGAATCCCTGCGCCCACCAACGGCTTAAAAACGGTTGTGTTTAACCCGTTTGTAAATCCGTGCTGCTCAGTCCGTGATTAGTCTCGGTCACTAAAGTTCAAAGATAGCACTCAACAACGCATTCCGATTCAAAGAGAGCGGTGCTCCGCAGAATTTGATTTATCAAAACTGGTTTCAATGACTGGAATTCTGGTTTTCTACCACTCACATTCATGGAACCATTTGACCCCAGGACAAAGGGAGTTTGTCTTGTCGAAAAAAAATCGCTACCTGCTATAAAGCAAAGCACGTCGAAAAATGTTGACTTTCTGCAACACTCTTGAGAAGTTTTGAACGTCTGCTTTGCGGGATACTGCAGATTAGCAGTTTCGGGCGGCCCCCATGAGGCCACCGACCCACTCCATTGGGGCAAATTAAAAAATGCCCCCACCCCAACTGCCAACGACATTTATTTTCTGAAACAATTGTTTTCTCGATTTTTCCCCAATTTTTTGTTACATTTTTTCGAAAAATTTTGCAAATTTTATGGGAACACTATAGGGTGGGGGACGCGAATTGTTGGCCTACCCCCAACTGTCAACCCTAGACACTGTCTTGGTTTCGTGTCCAAAGAAAAAAACGTCCAGAAAATTTTTATTTGTTTTTCAACACTGGAATACAGGAGGAAGAAGCTTTGGCTAAATGCTGTTTGCGCTGTTTGTGTCAATCATCTCTGATAGACAAGGCAACGAATGCGCAACGAAAGGCCGGCTCGTAGCTAAAACAAGCTTATTTTTACGCATGCATAGCTGAGAAAATAAGCTAGAAAGGAAAGGTTTCCGTTTTTTACGTTTAGATAAGAGAGTTAATTTAACGTGACTTCCACCGACACTTGCTACTAAAAATATTTTTTTAAAGACGCAAAGAACTGCCTGCAGCGCACTAGCATTTAAAAAGCGATGCGCCTTCTGAAGATCCGCCTTCTGAACTCCTTTCTGGCGCTGCTGCTCCGTGTCGTCTGCTTCCATGTCGCTTCCACGTTCGCGAATGTAAAGACAGTGGAAGCCGCCGCCGCGGATCATCTAACTCCCGGTTCGTCCATTTCGGCAGCTTCCAGATCTCAGACTGATCATAACGTGCGAATGTATATGTTCATTGAAAACTACACAAAATGGAGTTTCGGACGGGTTTCAGCGGTGCCGATTAGTGGCCACATTCCCGTCGTTCCAGTGAATCTCCTTGCTTGTCGAAAGGAACAAGTTTTCGCTCATAAGACCTCACATACGGCAACGGGAACCTACGGGATTATTCGCTTCGAGTCGTCCGCATCGGAGCTGGAGCATCCTCAAGTGAACATCATGTGGAGTGTTCCATATAGCCATGACTTTCATGTGAACCGACTCGGTGTCCACTGCACTGGAAAGTGGGATCATGCAGACAATCTCGAGGCGCTTGCTGAGAGTATGTACTATGACAAGCGGCTTAGCAAGGATTTCTCAACCAAGGCCGAACAAGTGGTCGCCGATTGTGACGACGACTATCAGATCGTTGCTGTGATGGGCACAAGTCACGTGACGGAAATCAAAGTAAAGTTAATGCCAAAAAGCGACGAAAACTTTGGCGATTGCATGCGGCACATACCGCCTTTGGGTCAAGGTCAGTGGACCAGTTACGCAGTTTGTACATGTTCACTGCAGAGGGCCGTTCATTGTTGACGTCACGGAAAAGTACAATTTTAAAACCCCCATCCCAATCGGCACAGAACATCATAATCGTTCCGATCTCCACCCCAAGTAATATCACTTTTTGCCTACCCCTTCCTCCTGGTTTGTAAGTACATAAAGGCAAGCGCTTTTGAAAAAAAATGCAAAATTTCTTTTCAGATGTGAAAACAAACATCATTTATGAGCGGTGATAGCCTCAGTAATACGGAATCAGTACGTACACCCCCAGCAAAATTTTTGATAAATGTGTCATTCAACAATTACGTAATCAGGCGGGGGGACGCGGGGTCGGCCCGAGAATGATATCATGTGTAGAAGATAGGCTATACCTTACACGTAACGACGGTGACATGGGAGAAGGGAGTCAAAAACTTTAATTTTTTGGTTTATTGCTGAACGACCCCTAGTACATAAAACTGCACCACTCTCAGTAGTTTTCTCTGAAAATCGATATATACATACATACATACACACACAAAAACTTAGCGTAATGTGGTATTTTTATGGCAACGACGTTTGTGACTTCACTTTTGACCGACCACCCCCTCTCTTGCATCATACATTGTCACTTTTTTCCGCAACCCCAAGCGCCCTAAACCGTGCCGTCATAAACAAATGACCTCCAGTCAATACTTTGTCAGCGAAAAGGAGGCAGTTGGGAGAAGGGAGATAGCCGAAGTCTAAAGAATAGATAAAGCGCTGAAAGCATACAAAGCCATGCTTTCGGAACGTGTACTAAAGATCGCGTTTTATTTAGACACAAAAATCGTGATCCAACCAGCTCGCCAACAGCGCTTCTCAACAGTCACCGAAGCTACGCTTAGACAAGGCGAACCTGGACCCCAAGGTACCGTCACCATTTTCGTCCAGTGTTATATTCTGAATATTTTGAATTTAAAAATAATACTTTTAGAACCAGCTGGACCACTTGGAACGGTATAAACATTACCTGTCGAATATTAGCTTCGTTCTACACTACCTTGGGAATCATCCATTATTTACGTAAACGGCTACGGGGGAGGGCGGTCGGATTAAACGTGACATCATGTGCAAACGATAGCCTATCCCTTACACACGAACGTGCTTACATGAGGGAAAGGGGATAAAAAATTTTAAATTTTTCGTTTACGTAAATAATGAGCGACCCCTTGTCCTTTACTTGCTACACGATTTTAGTGTCATTGCGAAGTCGACGCGAAGCCTGGTCTCCCCGGGCCACCAGGTTTACCCGGTAAAATAGCACGCAGAAACTTATACCGAATGAATATAGTCGAGTCTGTCTGTCTGATAAAATTAGTTAAACATTCACACGAAGTTCGTTGGGAAAAGTTTTAGTTAAAATTAAAACCTAAGCAAATTTTAAATAGAACATTTGAAAAGAATAGATAAGTAAATAATAAATCACTAAATTACAATTAATTAATAGTTAATTAGTTGACTAATAGCTAAAGTGATGTGCGGATCCAAATTGCAGGGCTCGCAGGACCACGAGGACCACCTGGACTACCAGGATTGATAGGACAACCTGGCCCAAAAGGATTTCCCGGGTCGCCTGGACCACATGGGCAACAAGGACAACAAGGAGTGCGCGGACAACCGGGCCCTCCAGGAGCTGCTGGACCCCCAGGACCACAAGCTCCGCCAGGAGAATCTGGATCTCAAGGCATGTTGTGCTATGTATTGCCATACCATAAACGCTGCATAAGAGAATTAAGTTAAATTACAATGTGACTTTAGGGCATGAACTGCCTCATAATCGCTCACCGACTGAGGTGCATTGCAAATGTAAAATAAGTGCACAGTTCGTGCTAAACATTGTCTTACAGGAAATTTTTACGAAAAGCATGCTTCAGACGTCTACTAACTTCGAGCAGCCACAACAGCCTCACTTCTGCGTGAGTCGCCTATATACTTCAGTAGTGAGTTTTAGTGGTACAAAAATTACCTTCTTGCCGACTAGGAAAGAGGAATCGTCGACGTCTTCATCTCGCACGCTACGCGCTGTAGGCAGGATGCAGGAAATAGAAAAAATACGATAAATGTATCGCTAGAAAGCAAGCGCTTCTCGGTGATGATCCATAAGATTTTGCTGATCAATTAAATATTTCATTTTTTGGTTTTTGCAAACGCAAATTGGATGCGTCCCCAAAAGTCATACAACAAACTAATATTACCTTTTGCAGGCAACTGTGTTTGACACAGCCCTTCAGATTGCACAAGCCACATCAAGCACACCAGTTGGCGCGTTCGCGTATTCACGCAAATCCAAAAAGCTTTTCATGAGGCTCGACAGCGAGCGATGGGTAGAAATCAAGGTATAACTGTAAAAGAATTGAAAGTCAAGATGCAGTACTCAGTTATAAGTTTCCTCCCTAATTGCAGCTCGGAGTCGAGGTGGCTAATCTCATGGATGAAAATTCGGTTAAGAAACAAGCGTTTTGCTAACAGCCTGTTGGCGAAATATAATGACTCTGTCTAGGCGGATAAAGAAAGACAAGGCTCAATTTGGCTGACATCCCAAGAAACGAACCACAAGGTACGTTTCCTAAAGAAACAAAATGCAACCTATAAATGTTCAAAACGGATCTCTTGATACGCAATCATGTTTTAGAGTGAGGGAACTTACATTAGTTCCGCCACTGCCGAGAATGACATTCAACAGATCTCCGCTACACCAACTCAGGCCGTTGTCACCAAAGTGCGTTTGGTAATTCTCGTTTTATTACATAAACTCACATCCCTAAATATAAACACGGAACGTGTGCAGGGAGATGAACTGTTTATCCTTGAGCCGCTCGTTGATCAGAGAACAACGGCCACGATGACAAGTCTCAGCAGTGCTCGGCGGTCACAAAGGGTCGTGGTTGATGCCAACAAAGCTGTAATGTGCATAATTAGCCAAGCGGCACTTACGTCATGTGACTCATTATCAAACATAAACAACGTAGTCTTTTCACAGCTCCATCTCATCGCATTGAACAGCTCGTTCAACGGGAGCATGCAAGGAATCCGCGGAGCTGATTTGCAGTGCTATCATCAGGCGAGAGAAGCCGGTTTTTCAACGACCTTCCGCGCGTTTCTCGCAAGTCGATTTCAGGATTTGGACAAGATCGTTAGCAAAAGGGAATGGCAAACGCCTGTTGTCAATATCAAGGTTTCCATCTACTAGAACGTGCGAATACACTTATCCCAATCACATTACGGTCACTTTCCAACAATTAGTCCTTATATCCCTGGTGTTCATTAATTTTTTTACGTAAAGTATACGTGCGGGAGAAGGGTCGAGCCGGCCATGACATTTATAAATAGCCTATTCTTAAGACATAAAAATGTCTACGCGGGAAAAGCCGAGAAGAGTGAAAAAATCAAAATGTTGTCGTTTTTGCAAATTATAGAAGTTTATATGCAGAGGGATATATTTTGTTCAATGTCAGCCTTTTTGCAGAACCAAATTTTCTTGGACTCTTGGTCAGATATATTTCAACACGGCCGAAGTGGACATTCCTTTGAAACCGCAGCAATCTACTCATTTGATCATCGCGATGTGCTTTCAGATGAAAATTGGTAGAAATATTTATGGGGTAAATATAAACAAAACGTACATTGTTGACGTTATCTAACAGGCCTCAGAAAATGGTTTGGCACGGCGCCTACCACAACGGCAAACACCGAAGCGATCATTTTTGTAACGGGTGGCTATCAGCTTCGAGGGAGCATTATGGTGCCGCTTCGTCGCTCACCAGCGAATACTTGTTGAGTGGTGACGAAGTGGTTTTATGCAGCACTAAACTCATTGTCTTGTGCATTGAGGTGCGTTGTGGTTACACATTTCCTTCGGCTGATACTTGACGTTTGACCCCTTATATCTTCTTCCCGCTGAGAGATGTTTATCAGACCTTAAACCAAAAAAACGTATTTTTTTTGTAGATTATGAGTCGCAGCAATTCTCAAAAGTTCTGAGTGATCTGACTACTAACGGATCCCGAATTCGCAGCAATATCTGCGGCATAATAGCCGATTTTTTCGCTGGCGTTTGATGCTAAACTTTACTTGATGTGCCTATTATACAACAGACACGCTGTGTGCTTGCTTCTGATAAATAAAAGCTTTTCTTTAGAAGAAAACTATGTCTGAAAGCGCTCTTCCCAAAAGCGGCGCATCTACTGACCAAAACTTAGCGAACAGCCAAAACTTCACAGTGCATAGAATGTGTCAAATATGTTGTTCAATTCTTTTGCTGCAGCGTGTTCCAGAATATCGCAAAATTTTTTTTATCTTCTTATCCAACGGCAAGATACATTTTTCTGTTTTGGGGTTATCCATATATAACGTCACCTATCGAGGTAAAGGGGAGCCGAAAAATTCTGTATGGGAGGTGACGCTGCGTGCAAAAGATCGCCCATGTTAATGTGCTAGATCAGGTCACGGAGACGGGAAGGAGTAAAAAAATTTGAATTTCGATATGACGTCATATATGGATGCGCCACAATGCCAGTTGTTACATGAGAATGATAGGTGTTTTGTCACATCATTTGCAAGAAAACAGCAATGCTGTGCAGTCATGTCGCTGCGACTCGCGGTAGTAGCCACATATAATTAGTTCAGATCGCTGCCAGCACGAGTGCAGTTGAAACTTGAACGCCCTCTCAAAGGCACAAGGTTTGCTTTTTACCTCAAATGGCACAAGCTCTCCTTTTTGGCCAACATTTCATAACTGAAACAGGAAAAAACTTTCGAAATCTAATCGACGAAGAACTACCACAACGTGACAGTAAGACCTTTCGTCTGATGAACGCATCTAGCACAGCATGCAGCGATGCCACTTGTGCTGCTACGTTGTCAAAGTTCCCAACGCGAATTGCCGTCTCACTCCACATCCTCCTCTGCGCCGTCGCCGCCATTCTTTACGCGCTCATCTTCGCTGCAGTGCTCAAAGATCGAAAGGAGTTCAGCCGTCAGTCCTACACCTACACGCTATCGATGGCGGCGGCCGAGATCCTTTTCGGTGTCGTCTACTCGTCTACGTCCTTTGTGGATCCGCGTGCGAGCTCACCGGCGGTTGCCCCTATCCGGAGCACCTCAATCGAACGATCGTCAACTTGGGCAACACCTGCTGGTTCGTTCAAGTCCTAAGCTATCTCATCATCTCGTGCGATCGATTTTCGGCCATCTGCCTGTGTAAGGCGTACAGCCAATCGAATTTCAGCAGGAAAAGGTTTGTCGTCGTCACGGCGGTTTGGGTTGTCGCGCTCATCTGTACGCTCATCTGCATCTGCGTTCTTGCGTACACGATCTCGATTGCCTGCTTGATCTGTCGGCGAAAGAAAATTGAGGCAAACTGGTGCAGGCGGCAGCTATTCACGCCGCGTGCAAAGAGAACGCTGATGATCCAAGGTAGAAGCGCGACTATCTTAGGGGAATAAACAAGTCGTGAGTCACGACTAGTGGCACAATAAATTGACAGTATGGGCCTCTACATATGACGTCGCTTCTAGTATCCTGAACGCGCTGGAGTACTTTCTGGTAGGTGAGATTGAAGACGATCTTTTTGCCCGAGACAACGTTCACGCTAATCTCAAACGCATTCGTCGGTCTCGGGCTGCGAAAAAGAACACTTTTTCCGTCACATGACGAGCTAAAGAAGTCAGAAGTCTGCTCACGTCTGCGCATCTAGTCCCGCGGATTCGCCTCGCGCCTTTACTGCATCAAACGTTTTCTTCGCTTCTTCATTTTCCTTGACGTTCGCCACGATCATCGTTTTATCGATTTCTCTGAACGCGGCAAGAAATATCCATCGGTTTCAGAGAATGGAGCATATGTTTGAATAGTTTTTCCAAAAAGCGAGAAAATTAGCAACTTCCTACATAGTGAAATTTCAGATGAGCGCTTCGTTCGGAAGGAGAACGCTAAACGTCATTTATTGTGCCTTCGCGGCGCTATTCGTCACCTTGCTCTTCACGAGTGTCGTCTCAAATGAGCTCTGAATTTCTCTCGTGATGTGAACGTACCAAATGGACGGTTTAGTGGCCTAAAAGTTTTCCTTCTGTAGTAGTCTTATGCGATCTAACAAATCATGAATCCCATTCAGCTTCTTCTTACGACGTCGACGACTGCCACTGCCGTGGCGGGAAGAGCGGTAGCGATGAGGAGAAGCGAAAACATCGGAGAACACATTTTGCTCGCGTGAGAAGTCGTCGATTAATCGGAGTTGCCGATAGTCTTATAAACGACGACTAAAAATCGGACCGTCGGCCCGACACTCGACAGAATGGAAGTCCAGGAACTTTGCTTCTTTTTTCTCGTGCGCTGCAATGCGTTCTACACATCTTTTCAAATGTCCGATCCAGGAGAGAAAGCCGTTATCTAATGAAATTTTACTTGAGCTAAATCGAGCTGGCATGGGCTCAAATGTTGACATGTGTGTCTTGTTGACGAGGATGACCATTTGGGACAATGATGATTCTACAGTAGACATTGCGCGCGACCGTTGTTGCTTGATGAGAAGAAGAGTGTCACATCGCAGTTTCACGAACTGACAAACGCACTCTTTGACCCTCCGAGCTATGACTTTGCCATCACTGAGATTATCATCCTTGTATTCTGCCAACAAGCGAACGAAGCGAGCAGCAACGACGGGCTGAGCAGTCGACCACGATCGGCGTCTTCGCTTCCGAACGGGCGGCAAGCCAGGTTTACTACGTCTCAAACTCGACGAAGGGCTTGCACTTTGACGACACCGTCGTGTGCTCGCAAATAGTCGGCAAAAATTAGTCAAACTCAACAAGACAAAGATTAACGACGTGGTCGAATATGTTAACACAAACAAAGCCTTTGCTAATATTCTGGAGAGAACGTTGCTTGAAATCGACCGAGCTATTGTTTTTGCAACACTATCGAACAAGCTACATAAGACCTGGCCCAGTTGATTTTTCTGCAGAACTTCTGTCCTCGTACTTTACTTTCACCAGTCAATCGCAGATATCCTCAGTTCAACTGAGGTTGCTCTGTTGGATCTTTCAGCACCGACGTTTGCTCGTCTCATCGGTCTTGGGACAGACAAAACCGCTGTGGCACTCTTTCAGACGAGGATCGTCACTATTGAACCAGTGTTTCTAGTAAAGGATGTATGGGGTATCATTGACACCTCGAAAATCGATGTCATGTAAAAACGTTTCTACCAAAAAATAGTCTCCGTTTGGAATTCTTCTACCTTTACATGCAAAGGGACACCCCGAGAAACATTTTCTACTAGAATCACTGCATCGAGCATGACGAGGTCTCACTGCTTATCATTTATAGATAGAGATATCGCTCGGTGAATCGGTGAACAGCGGTGGAAAAGGCAAATTTTTCCACCGAATGTTCTGCCGAATTTTTGGTGATATATATGGAGATTTTGCACGATTTTTATTTTAAAATTTTTGCTTTAAAAATCGAGATCGGTCAGAACTTGAAATTCAAGTGGGGTTTTTGGGATTACTTTTTGTGTTTGTGAGTTGCAAGTTCAAAGCCAGTATCATGATTTGGTAAGCGAAACGTAGTGGTCGTTCATGGAATGCTGTTTAGAAGTCAACAACTACGCAAAATGAGGTTTAGTCATTTTTCGGTGGAAATCCACCGATCCACCGAAAATTCCACCTTCAACCGAGAAAAATAAGGCTGCCAGTGAGACGTGGTCCCAACTTACAGGTCTCACAGCTTCTGCAAACGTTCTCATCTATAAGCCATTTCGGTGATTTGAGAAAAAAAATTGAAAAAATTTTGAGCCGAATGCACATGGAGACAAATCCGTTATATTTGCATTCTAAGTTCGACAGCATTTTGTCAGCAATGCAAGCCCAGTGATTGCACGTGCAGTTCGCAACAGAATTGCTATGGTTACAGATCTATCTCAAAGGCAGGGGACGGCCAGCAAACTTTTTCGTAGATAAAATTAAGCGAAAAACAATTTTCTGATTTTTGTCTCGAAACGGTGAGCACCTTGTAGAACTTGTGGTGTCGCTTTTGCTCAAACAAGGCAACGCGCAAGGGATCCTTCTCCGACCATGGATATTGGTGTTGTATTGAATTGTATAGCAAAGCTTGGTATAAAAATCAGAGACAGAACAGTTGCTCGACCTCAGAGTTTATACATCTCAGCGGGTTCTCCATAAAATATATACAGTTAAAACACGACTTTTAACAAATCCTACAAAAATTAGTTTTTTGCAACACGTGTGATGTTTTATCGTCACGTGATCAAAATTATATAGGTCTTTGCACTTCTCCGATTATAGACTGTATGCAATGGCCTCATTACTAGCGTTTGTATAAAGTTAAAACTTCGTAAACTCAAACGCTTTATACTTCTTATCTAGCCATGGCTTCGACGTCGTCTGGAAGGCCGCAGAAAATAAAGAAAAACATCGACTTTTTAGGTTCCTACGCTTTGGCAATGCAGAGAACATTTCGCTAGGTCTTGCGTATTAGTTTTTAGGTTATGTTGCCGCTAATAATGATATAGTTCCGAAAAAGAGGAGCCCGAAAAAGCTAAAGCTGCTGCAAGCAAGGCAGTTTATAGCGGCGTAAATTTTAGATAGTAAAACAGGTTTCTCTAAGAGCCAAAAAGCCGAGAGTGGACACCAAATCGATGCTGGAAGCTCGACCGGCAAAAGCAACACAAGCACTAATAATGGAAGCGCGAGGCCTGTAGGAGTCCCAAGACAAGTCCGACGAAGTTTCCATATTGCGAGAATTTTGAGCGCTAATACAGGTGACCAAGTTTATGGGGTCCGTTATCGTGAGGTTGCATCTATATTTCTAGTTTTTATATGCTTTATTTCGTCGCTTTTTTCAGTAGTAAAAATCCACATATACTTCAGCAGCTGAAGATGAATCTGAAAGTATAAGACAACACGTGTAAGACACAAGTTTCTTCAAAATAAAAAACGGCAATCGCATTTTGTAGTCGATTATAATTACGCTGCTCTTGCTCGCGCTGCCGGCCGTGGTGGCGGGTGTCCACGCGGGCGTAGCGCCGAAAATGAGCGAATATGTATCGGCTCACAAAGACGGTGTCGAGGTTTCTTGCTCGCGTATTAAGAAGGACAAGTACGTGACGATGATCTGCACGGGGCACAAAGCTCAGCTGGCACCGGTTCAGACTTGCAGGAACGTTGAGGAGATGAAGCCTCGTTGCGTTCTCGAGCACAATCAAAGCAAGTTTTGGATTCGACAAAAGCGACCAGTTGGCCGTTTGCTACCCGGCAATGCGCAAATTTAGGCCCTAGAAATGCGCCAACCAAGCTTACGTTTGTTTATGAGAAAATTTCAATGGCTTTGCATCTAATTTAGTCTGCACTTGATGTTGAACCTCGTACATGAATGCACGCTACGTTTGGGAATGATTTTAATTTCAGACAGAACTAATTTTAATTCTCTTTGGAGTTCTTGCTGCAACTAAAAAACAACCAGATTAAAGAAAGTCGACAGTGCCCACGATCGCATAGTCAAGAGGTGCTGCTGAGCTGTTCAATACAAAGTTTTAAGTGCCTTTCTTTGATTACACCAGTAGGTCCGAGCATCTAGAAATACATACATAATTTGCTGACTTTTATCTGTGCGTCTTTATGCTAACTGGGAGTCTCCTCAATTCTGCTGCCGCTAACTACTGCACTTCTCAAGCTTGTGTCCTATTGCCCACGCTCTTTCGTTTTCAAGATGTTTTTTCTCAGAGTTTGATTATCTTCCCGCTTGGCTTCCCACTATGAAAAACCTGACCATTAGGTAAGAAATCAAGCGATGGAATCGCTTAGTGCACGCACACAAGAAGGTAGAAGTTTGAAAAGAAACGCAACATGCAAACGTTTAATCGATAGAGATCATTCATAAAGAAACATAAAGTTATTAGTAGATATTGCTGAACAAGGTTTCTTTGAAAGCACTTTTATATTTGCGTTTCAAAATGATATTACGATTGCACAGTGTGCGGCTCAGTTTTCGTCTTTTACTGCCCGGAAACATACTTCACCACTTCATTGCGTGCTCCATGTTTGAGTCTTCGCATGCCCTTGCGCGCGTCTTGAAAAAGTAGAACAGCTTATCTCGGCAATGATGGAAATTAACAAAGTAGTAAACCAGGAGGATCATTGCAAGCATAAAGACGCAAACGGCGAGCACGATTACCGAGATGTACAAAATCACCATAGTTTCCTTCTCTTCGTCTCCGTATTGACATTCAGCGCCGTGCCATCCTTCACGACACACCTTTGCGCCCGTTCGCCGATCGCAGTAGAAGCGCTTCTCGCCGTCGTCGTTGCAGTAAACTTGACAGGCTCGGCCAAAGTAGTAGCGCTTGGTGCAATGCCAGGATAGCTCAAACATAAGACTTCCGCTTACATCGAAGTAGGTCGAGTTGTAAACAAAGATTTCCTTTTCGTTATCATTTAGCCGAAGAGCAGTGTGAAAAAAGGCGCATTTGTAGAAGCATTTTTTGTAGAGATGATAGTCTATGCTGATTTCCAGTAGAGCACTGGCCGACGCGTTGAACAGTTTTTCGATATAACGATGTTGGTAGTCGACGAAGTTGTGGCTACAATTTCGCGGAAAAAGTAGATCGTTTGACGATGTCGAATTGGAAATGAAGTTGCACATTTGCGTCGGTTGAAACGGAGTAGATTGGCCGTCGACATTGACGCTGAGCTCAACGTAGGTGCCGTACTTTTCGTACTGGAGACATGCTTCGCCGAACGTGGTTCGTATTTCAAGAACACGCAACGTGTATGCCAGATCTGATGCACTTGTTGAGATGAAAACTTGAAGCAAAAGGCAGAAGGTAAGAAAAATCATTTTTTGGCTTTATTCTTTCTTCAGCTGGAAATGACAAACGCAAGAGCGTGCAAGGCACCTATGGCTTATTGCATGGCATTTTTGGCCTGAATGACGGGTTCACTTATCAGGTGATCGGCCAAGCCCAAGCTATTGTTCATGGAGTGCAAAGCAAGCAAGTCAAACAAATAGACCGCCAAGGGTGTCAACCATTATTTACGTAAACGGGTAAAGGGAGGGGCTCGGCGAAATGTTGATCAACATTGACATGGTGGAGGCCATCGCGGCGCTTGTTTATGTAAACAATATCTTGTGAAATTTTGAAAAAATTTTCAAAAATGTTCAATTTTTTCGGATTTTTTCAGATTTCAAATTTGAAACTTGAAAAATGTCTTAGCTATACGACATCGCTGTTACGTGGTTACTTGCATGGTTCGCTTGCGAAAAATGGACCGAACTTTTCAATTTGTTATTCAGCTTGCAAGCTCTCCGAAGTGAACGAGGAGTCGCGTGGCGTACTTAGCCGCTTTTGCGGTGGCGCCGATGTTGCAGTCCTTGTAGAGTGTGACGGGCGAGATACGAATATATCTAAAAGGTGGATCACATCTGAGAGCTATAAAACGCCATCGTCCGGCAGCAATACGATTGGCATGTACCGATTGTTGAGGCCCACTGACGCGAGTGTTTGAGCCCAGTGGGTCTGAAACCACTTACAACAAAACCGCATGTGACGTTGAATTCTACAGCAATACCACAAAATGCGAAATTTGATTGAACAGATATAAATTTATTTCAGTGAGTCTGAAACTAGACTTGCTTGTCTAGACATGATGCTCTTCAGCTTTGCCGTCTTCTTGACATCGAAAATATAATAGCACGTTCGCTCGCTTGACGATGTCACGCCAGGCGTCCAGCTAGGCCAAAGCCGCCTGGCGAACTCAAATCTGGAAAATTGAAAATTAAAAAATAAGATTGTAAAAGTTTGGCCATAAAAGTTTTCATAAGTTCTTGACAAGCGACAGCAACCGACACAGCTTTTTACCCGACTGCGTGCAACATTCGTTACATATTTCCGGATATGTTCAGTCAATTTTTGCATCCTGCCTTGCGCACGCAGCGCGAAACAAAGATGGCTAAGCGGAAAATTTGGAAAATCTTCGGCGTCCCCTGAAATACCTCGAATCCTGCACGTCTCACGCGGATGTCCAGGAGAGCATAACTGCATGCAGTAGGTTCAGTGAGAAGGTCGTCGAACACCTACTGTTACACAATGTTCCAGAACGTTTCGTGACGCAGTCTAAATGTTTTCTTTGTTGAAAATAGGGTTGGTCGTCGGGGGGAGCCTCCGGCGCCCCGTGGGCCCCCGAGCGTGAAGACAAATGAAGAAGGCAAAACTTTTTCGTTCACTATTGACCATAAAGACTAATTTACCTGAGAAAATTAAAGCAAATTCTAGAAAAATTTGGAAATTTCCGAAAAATTCCGTCAAATTTCAGAAAAAGTTAGTAAAATTTGCGTTAAATTTGAACCATGATAGTGATTTTAGCCTAAATTTGAGCAAAAGGTGCAAATTATGGCACACGCGGACTAGTTGAGGCGAATTCAGCAACATTTGTGGCTGTTTCGGGCAAAGACCAAATTGGGGGCAAAGTGGGATTACCGAGGGCCTCCGGCTGCTTGTGCACAGTGGGTGATTTTTGTGTTCAGCGTGATGAATTTCGTGACGTGGATGAAAGGCCCTCAACAATAGATAGCCCTTGTTCACGATTACGGTGTGAAAACGCAGCACTGCTGGGCCGAACGCTTTTTGCGTTCCTGACTATTTTGCAGTGCTGCGAGACTATTTTCTGGTGGATTAATCGAGCTGAAAATGAAAACTTTTTCAATTTTTTTTTCATTTCGATTTATCTAAATAGTTGTTTATTTCAAAGTTTTTCTTGAAAGTTTGGAGTCACCTTTGAGATTGTTTTGTGCTGCACTTATTAACGTTCGGCTGAAATCGATTTTTTTCCGATTTGGATTTTCAAAGTCAAAATCAAAATCGGATAATTCGACTGCTCATTACAAAAGTCCGCCGATGCATGTTGTAAATTGTATTGCTAGCAGAAATGCAATTTAGACGCCAGGCGTTTGTCTCTTTTGTGGGAATTTGTTCAGCAGTGAACAACAGTTGTGTCGGCTTCACGGGTTGACTGCAGAGGTGTGAAAATGAAAGGACAAGGGGTTGGGGTAAGGAGAGGGGGCATGAAGGCTGAAGACAAAGCTAAACTGTGGATAAGACCGGATTTACGGTAGAAGCGTCAAAGGGTAGGACAAAGGGTTGGAGGCAAGGAGATAAGGGACAAAGCTAAAGTGCAAATACACGCCGGAATGGATAAATTTTTTCCAGAAAAAATCCCGATTTTGAGGCAAATTTTTTCGTTTTAAGTCTTAAATTTTTCACCCCATAGAAAACTCAATTCCTTTCTTAGTTGCTTTTCAAACGGCGACGTAGGGCTGCGCTGCGCCTGTTCTTTCCAACTCAACATGTTATCGTTGCACTTTTACTAATTCTCTACTATCTACGTGTAGTTTCAGTTACTGTTCACCGCTGCGATACAATTTCTTCGCGCCTATTTTGAGTCGCTGTCAAAGAAACTCACAACATGCTTGTCGAAAAAGCGGAACGGCGGCGACTGTACGCCGCGCTGAAGCGACTAAATGGGCTGTGGATGCATTTGCGAACGTGCCACAAGGAGGAGTTTGAAAAGGTGGCCTGCACATTTGATGGTAAAAGCAAGCTCGTCATGAACCAAATGCAGCTAGCTCATAATTGTTGGAAAATTCTTCGAAACGTTTGGTGAAAAAATTTTTCACTCAAAAACGCTTTTTTTTGAAATTTTCGGACCAGATTTTGACTTTCAAAATCAAAACCAAAATCGGAAAAACTCAAAATAGTTTTTGCGAAGATTAGCGCTTATACTATGTCAGGCAACGTGACTGTATACTGTATCACGAGACGTACTTTGTGGCTATTTGACGGCGACAGTTTTATTATTGCACAGGCCTACTGCATCATTTTATGACCCCATTGTTGTATATATTCTCTTTCTTCAATTCTTATAATTCGCACTTGCTATCGATAAACAAAATCTAGAACTTCATAGCTTTGTAACTGCTTTCGCGCTGCTTCGCAGTTTTCGTATATTTCAAAATTCGGACTGCTATCGCCAGTAAGCCCACTTTCTAAAATAAGCGTGTCAAAACTGGAAACATGAGTATTCATTCGAGGCATTACGGTGGCTGAAACATGTTGCACTTTGCTCTATCACGTGTTCCAAAAGTCCCCTGCACGTTGGCAGTTTTTCTCAAAATTTCACAGCTGGTTTTTTCCAGACTGGCTGAACGTGCAGCGTGCTGCAATGCGTCAAAATAACGCCGAAATTGTGTCACTTATTTGGTACATTGGAGCATGGTGCAGGTTCAGCCAGTCTGGAGAAAACCGACTCTAAAATTTTGAGAAAACCGGCGAACGTACAGGGACTTTTGAGATGCGTGATACTCCACTGTGATGCTTGTGAACGTGAAGTTGCCATGTATTTTATTCGGCGCTTGTGCAATAAAGATAACAAAATTGCACTGTAACAAACAGTGAGCGACGGCAACGTAAAGGTCGGCGAAGCGGTCACCCAACCGGTATTGTATAACGGGTCGCGCTTCAACGGCTGAATTGAAACGACACAAATCTATTTTAATGTAAAAGGCTGTTACAATATAAGCTCCAGACGAGACGTCAAAGAAGCTCTTTTTATCTGAGAAGTGATTGTCGTCAAAAAATGGCACCAAACCTGACCGGAAAAGTTGCCGTTATAACGGGTATGTTCACTTCAAGCCTGCTGAAAGCGATATAAACATGCGTGTCTTGAGAAGATAAGTTCGCTTTACGAAGGATCTGGAGGTGGAATTGGTTTGGCAACAGCTGTGAAGCTGGCGTCGCTTGGTGCTAAAGTAACGCTAGTCGACAGACAGTCAAAAGGTCTCAGCGACGCTAAACGACAGTGCATCGCAAGCGGGCTCGGGAAACATGACGTATAAAAGTTTTCAACTTTTTTGGTCGCATTTGGTCTCAAATCTGAATGCAGTTGTTTCTCTTTTTCTATTTTATGTTATCTGCGTTGAATGCGACTTAACGGATGAAAACTCTCGCCAGCGAGTTATACAAAACACCGTGGAGCACTTTGGACAAATCGATATTCTGGTCAGTGCGAACGCCCAGTAGCGCATCTGACGCTCGAGCCTTGTTGAAGCTTCGTTTCTTCAGATCAACAACGCTGGAATACAAGGCGATGAGTGCAGCTTCAGTTCTGGAACAGCAACATTGCAGGTCTTCGATAAAATTTTTGCAATCAATGTTCGCGCCGTCGTTGATCTGTCAACGAAAGCTGCTCCGTATCTCGTACAGTCGAAAGGTTCGTGTAGAACACGACAGATGAGACTCTTGTGCACGATGAGCGATACGATCCCCCTTGCTCCAGGAAGCGTCGTGAATATAGCGAGCATTCGTGGATTGAGTCCCGTACGTATTCATGAGAGCTGGGAGCCTTGTTTTTATGAATAGAACAAATATCTATAGACCGTCATATGCTGTGTCTAGTGTCCTAACTTCGCGTTCTATTCCATGTCGAAGGCTGCAGTTGAGATGTTCTCAAGATGCTTGGCGCAAGGTAGACAGAGAATACCTTCATATCGACATAAAAAGGTTGGAAGGAAAAAATTCTTAGAGCTGGGTCCGGAAGGCGTTCGCGTGAACAGCGTGTCGTAAGTCGCAGCTTTGTGGACTAGGGCCATGCGAATTGCGGCAAATTACAACCGCCGCTTTTAGGCCTGGTTGTATACGCACAAACATGCTAACCTCAAGCGGGATAACCGAAGCCGAGATTCTAAAGGTTTGATCTTCTATTTTTCGTGTATTTAAGTCTGGCAGATCCGGCATACTCGAGGGGAAAAGAGCGTCAACGATCACGTCGTTAAAAAACACTTTGTATGGGAAATTATTAACGAATTCGGTCCGACATTTGTTATCTGTCGCATTTTGCGGGAAAAGATTGAACAGAATTTTACAGCTAATCAGAGAGGTCCAACAGCGAATTTGGTTTTTTTTCAGGCCGTACTCCGACGGTGCGGAGAGCCTTCGGATATTGCGAACGTTATTGCTTTTCTTGCGTCAAGCGATGCTTCGTTCGTCACTGGCGCTAACTTTCTCGTTGATGGAGGTTATCTTCTGGCGTAGTGTTCAAAGACGCCGATCGCGTTTCAGCGACTGGATGGAGCAGTTTTAGCCTAGTGCCTTGTATTCTAAACAAGATTAGTTTTTTGTTGCAATACTCGTGCCGCCTGGTGAAAATGATAGCACGATTTAAATGGTGCAGGTTGACCAATGGAACCATAACGCCCGTGCGAGGATGTTGTTGACGCACGTGCTCATATATAAAATACTGTTTGTGTACCTAGTATTGGGGAAAAATCGATAAATTCCACATTTGCGCCACGATCTAAGCTACGTTCAACAATAACGGCTGAAAAGGTATTACGGTAGTTTCCACAGGAAACCGATATAAGCGGGCTTTTAAAAATCTCTCGCTAATTTCACGGTGTGTGACGCCCACCACACACATAATGTAGCTGGTAAGAAGCTGTCTGCGCACAACATGCTTGTCAAAGCTAGCGACACAAGACAGTTGGTATACGGTTCAGCTTCTGTCTGCCTTTGAAACACACGGCAGCTGCTGCTTAAGAGTGCTCTGAGGGTAACGAGCGCCGATTCTGCGACAATGTCAGTGTGCTACGTCTGTAGACATAACTAAAAGATGCATGTAGTTTGCAAACAGATTTTATTTTCAATTGTTTTTAGAATGTCCTACGAGAACCGCAACGTGTACACACGACAAGCTTGGCTTTTCGAAAAGCAGTAGATATGTGGAAAATTATTCTTTTGGCAGTAGACGAAGTTTTTTGGCTCGAATGTGTCATCATTCCAATTTGCGCTTGAGGGCGAGTTTCGCTCCCTTTCCTTTGCTGACTACGGTATTGCTGGCACAGAGCCGGCTATGTTGACTGGGAACAATGACCCGTTACTGTGCCGCTTTTTCACGATCTTCTTGTTGCTGTCCACTCCACTGCAGTATCGGCATTCCACAAGCACATGGTGGTGTTCAACGCTGCTTGAAATTCTTTCAGCTTCGGTCGCTGCTTTGAGTCACGTGACCACCAGTGTTGCAGTAAGTCGACACGAGCGTGCGAAACAGAATTCGCACAATTTTCGAACACGGTCGGTCGTTTGCCGCTCTCGACTGATCGAACGATGGTTTCCGAAGAGCTTTCGACATTGATTCTAGTAAAAAGATCCCAGGTGAGAATCGCAAGGCCGACACATCGACGCTCTCGTCGTACTGCTCGTCGTATTGCGTAGTCAGAAAATTTTATTTCTTGGACCCATCCCTAATTTCATAATCAATAACTCGTCTCTCCATGTCTCTCTGTGTCATGTAGTGTCATGCGCTGATCTCTTTTTTGTACTCGTGCCGTGTTTTCATTTGAAATAAGAAAGCCTTTCATTTGCTTAAAAATCCTTGCTACGTTATGAGGCGTGTGTTGACATGATATTTGAAATTAAATTTTAAAATATTACTTTCTGTTCTGTAAATTTTGGTTTTTCATTCAAAAATCTAATTGCATTTTTGCTTCCACAAGATTTTCATGCAAAATTTTGTAAATATGTACAAAATGTGATTTTATCCACCATTTTTTTCGTTCAACTTGTTTAATTTGCATTACTTTGCTGAGAATTTCGCATTAGAATCTCTGCAGATTTTCATTTTGTCTGCTTTAATTATTCGAAGTAACTTTTGTTTGCTTCAAACAAAAGCCAAATCGATCTTTTCGACAGGATTTTTTAATTTAGAAAATTCCCTGCTTGTTTTCGCAGACCGTATTATGTTACAGTTAGCAAATTGGTGGCCTCCTTTAAAAACCACAGTTGCGTTTGTACCTCGCGAGTGCATATCTGGCGTTCATTTCTATCAAAACTCGGAACGAACGATTTTTGCGTGACGTTTACAAAGACCTTTTAGTGTGACGACCAGATCGTCCTTGAAACATGTCACGAGTTGCCCAGACGACACTCGCCGCAAACTTCGAGCACTTCTCGACTACTACCGTAATTCGAGTGTTTAACTTCATTCACTCATCAACGTTCGTCGTCGAGCGCCTCTTCTGGATCCTCGTCTTGCTCGGCTTGGCCTCCGTCACTATCTACAACGTCTCGCTGTCGATCGCAAAGTTCCTCTCCGAGCCGACCGCCAGCCAGGTCGAATACGTCACGAACGCGGCGACAGGGTTGAGGTTTCCAAACGCGCTCGTGTGCTTCCACGTAAACTCGAGCAAGCTCATTCACCAATACGAGCAC
>JAQGBB010000342.1:0-20816 GCA_034691745.1 Prismatolaimus dolichurus
GGCGACCGTCTCTATAGTCTGTTAAAGAAGTTTGATCAAATATCAACCTCAAATTTGACCGCTTTTTGCGACTTTGTCCTTCATAAACTATGTCTCGCACTACGACTTCGCGTCACTTTCTTGGACGTATCATCGAATAACCGAACCCAAATTGACATCTGCATTCGTCGAACCATCTGGACTTATTTAGTGGACGATGAGAATGGACTCACCTCTTTGTGGGTTCTCATCTCACCAGATGAAACGAACATCGTTTTTCATGCCCGCGACACACCGACTTTGGACGAACTTCGAATCGAGTTCAACGCTGCAACGATGCGCGCCGAGCTCGGATTCGAGTTGAAGCGCTCGTTGCTTGACGTTAACAGCGGGTCGTTCACGGGCGCTGATTCGCAGCTCATAATCGTGACGAATCGAACGAGAAACTACTACGTCAGGATTAATGCTGTTTATGAAGATTTGAACCTTCGACGTCTTCCATGCGAAGCAGATCGTGCGAAAAGCACTGGATGCGAAGCTATCTGCCGAGCAGAGCAGTTCTTCGAATTATACGGCTGCTACGCTCTCTTCTGGGCTTACCAAGAGTCGCCTTTACGCCATAGCTCCCGGCGTCGATGCGAGTCACATAACTACTTCAATCTCCGTGTTTCATCGACTTCAATCGCATCGATGTGCGCAAATAAGTGTTTCAAGCCATGCAGAAGTCCAATCTTTTCTAGCACCAGTGAGACGGTCGCCGAGAGTGAACTAACTGTAGCTAAAGTATATGTGCCCTCCCTTGTCTACCCGCTATTGGAACAACACCTCGCGAACAACTTTGAAAGCTTCCTCGGAAGCATTGGCGGCGCACTCGGACTTTGGCTTGGCGCCAGCTTCGCGACCGTCCTGCACATTCCGCTCTTCTTTTTAGAGGTGGTCCTAAAATTTCTCTGGAAAGCTCCTCCTCCTCCGAAGAAGTCAGAAACTGATCAGTTCGAACCGATGATCCCAAGGAACGCCATCTCCGCAGAGCGTGAGTCCGACGCATCGGCTCTTGCTTCGAGGCTTGAAGCTATTGAGCGACGACTGCATTTCTTGGAGAGACAATCGGGCGCAAAAGACTACTTCGAAAATTGAACTTTACCCTCACTTTAGAGATTTGATGTGCATAATCGAATGTACTGCGTATATAGCACCCTCGTACACAGCGAAAGTAGGCAAAACGTGCTTGTACTAATAGACGTACTAGTCGATTAAAAAATTTTGTACACTTTTACAGACAAAATCGAAAAAGTTACAACGAGCTAAACTTTTTATGAAATTTCCGGCGTTCCGTTCAAAGCGCAATCATCGGTAGAGATGCAAATCTTCGTGCCGTGATCCATCTGGCGCAAGAAGCCTATTAAAAAATGATATTTGGCATCAACATTCAGAAAGATTAACATGCATTTTAGGCCACGTTCTGAAATTTCAATTTCCCCCAGGGTCGCCCTCCTATTTCCCCCCGGGCTGCCCCCTCCGGCCGCTCCCCCTTCCAAGATGAAAAAGTTAACCGACGTCCAGCGGACAATAGTACAGTGTGTTCTATGTCGAGACATTGAAACCCTTGGGTGTTCTATAACTCTGTTCCAAGGTTGGAGCTGGTTTTAAATCGTGGTCTCCTTGTCTCTCTTGCTTCAAAAACTTATGCTCGTGTTTTTTGTCAAACGGCAGGATGCCTTTTCGGCTTTGCCGATTTACTTGTATGCTCAATTTGCCATTTAAAAATGCTCATGAAAGCCATAAAAGTTGCAAAGTACGGTAGTGGCTGGCGGCAGCTCGCAAGGATCCAGTTTTAATAGTCACTTAACGTTAGCATGGAAAACCGAATATGACGACAGATGGACTATACCTGGCTGACATTCGCATCGTTGCGACGGATTGCACGTATTACATTTCGCCGGTTTGACAACGCCCTGCACGCACTGGGCCTCACAATTCGTGGTCTTCGGACACTGCGATTTTCTCTTCAGTACTTCATTTGGGCCACATTTAACTGCAATTGAAAGAAACAAATTAGGGCTCTGTCGCATGCGTACACGCACAAATGACGCCACATAGTAACTTTGCCCTAGTAAACCATACGTGGCGGTTGAGTTGATTTCGGTACCGTTGGCGTTGTTACGAAAACGCAGTCCTGTTCTCGAATGCAGACATTGCCAGTCTGCTGTCGAACAAAGCCTAAAGCCGGCACAGTCCAGAGAAGTCCCTCCCATGGAGCGTGCATTTCTGGCTGTACCTAGCTTGCATTCGCAGCCCTTAAACGGACATGGCACTGGGCACTGTTGTGCAGGAAGCTTGAAATTCGCGCACGTCTTCGCACACTGTGCCGGCGTTGGACAGTCCTTCTCGACCTCATTTGGACCACATTTTACTGCAGAAACAGAAAACGATTAGCTCAGAATATCGATGGGCAATCACCCCTTTGGTACTTGCTCCTCCATTTGGACACTGATTCGCTGGAATGCATTTCGCATTTGCAGCTGTGCTCTCAAGAATGTAGCCTAAAGATCACGTGACCTTGTCACATGACTTGAATTTTCTCTGGTTCCTCTAGAACGTACCATTTGCACAATTGCAGCCCGGCTTGCACGGCACCGGAAATCCTGCCGGATTTCGTTCGGCGCACGTTGGTGGAAACTGGTTGTGGCAGGGTTCGAACACCTGGAAGGGTCCACATTTTCCGTTATTCGGCTGAGCGGTCGTTGTGACGAAAGCACAATCTTGCTCTCGGATGCAGACGTTGCCGGTTTGTTGTCGAACAAAGCCTTAAAGGTTAAAGGTTTACGCATGGGTGAGACTCAGGATCAGGAAAGTGTGCGTTTTACCTGGTTTGCATTCGCAGCCTTTGAATGGACAGGGCAGCGAGCACGGCTGCGCTGGAAGCTTGAAATTTGCGCAAGTCTTCGCACAACTCGCTGGCGTTGGACATTCTTTCTCAACTTCGTTTGGACCGCATTTTACTGCAAAAACCTTCGAGTTAACTATTTTTATCTCATTTATCATTTATTTTTTATTTTACTCATTTTTATATTCTTTTAGTTCACTATTTTACGCCAGCAAAAGCATAGCACTATTTTAGCAAGATTTTTTCACGTATTACTGCCGCGACCGTACTTGCTCCGGCTGGACATTGGTTGCCCGGAATGCACTTTGCATTCGCAGCTGCGCTTTCTCGTATAAAACCTAAAATTTATTCAAAAAAGGAAAATTTTTAGAAAACTACACACGGAGGTGAAAATGATTTACCATTGGCGCAATCGCATCCCGGCTTGCACGGAACGGGAAAACCAGCCGGTGTCTTTTCGGCGCACGTTGGCGGAAACTGATTGTGGCACGCGGCAAAGACCTCGTTTTGACCGCACTGTATCTGTTGACCAGCGGCGATACCTGCAATGTGAAAAATTCGAAAATGTTTAAAAATTATAATTTATTGAAATTAAAAAATCATAAAAATAATCATAATTATCATCATAATCATAATAAATAATAATAATCAGCATCATTATAATCATAATAATCATGCTCAAAATAAAAAATATAATAAAATAATTATTATAATCATTATTATTATAATCATAATAATCATGCTCAAAATAAAAAATATAATAAAATAATTATTATAATCATAATGAAAAATGATTAAAAAATCATAATCAAAATATAAATTATAGTTTCTTGCTACGAACCAAGGAAAACGGTGATACCAACCACGCAAAGGAGAAGCGAATTTCGCAACATGATGGTCTAGGAAATTATTCAAATTACTATTTTGGCCAGCCGATCGAGATTCTTAGAACTAATAACAGTAAAACCCTGGTGTGGTCTTTTGTTTTTATAACTGTTTTTGGTACTTGTTTACTCGCAGCGCTTCATTTCACCTCGAGGTTTTGCACGGAGTTGCCCACGCAAACAACAGTGACGTCGACAACAAAACCGTAGTAAATTTCTTCAACGTTTGTAACGAAAATATAGCACGTTTCCACGCCATCGCAATTAATTACATGAGCATAAACACACCTACGTGATATTCTGCGCATGGGGCTAAAACAAGATATGCGCTGTTGACGCCTCCAGCGAAAGATGATGATTTCAAACAAACCGAACACGTATATCATCATCACAACAATTCCACGAAAATTCGTTAAGGTGCAGGCGAAAACCAAAAACAAAAATGCCTCTTTTCTCTATAAAATTTCTTTTAATTTTTGCTGTTTTCCTCCCAACATTCGACTGTCTCCAGGGGAAGGCTCTGAGCCATCACAAGAGGCTCCAGGATGACGACATCAACAAACTTCAGGTAAGCAACTTGCTCATCAATGCCGGCTTAAAAATACAGTTGTGCCTTTTCGCAGGCGACGTGCCAAAGGAAGAACTGTAAACAGCAGCCACAGAAGGAGCTGAAAAAACGCGACGAAATAAAGCAAGTTCACATCAGAAGCTTAACGAAGAAGTTTCACGGCGATCAGGCGAAGGCGGAAGCGGAGGCGGAGAACACGCTGAAGGTGGTCTTTCAAGCAAAGAAAGCAATGATCAAGGCAATGGGCGTGAAAGTAAGCAATTTTTGATTTTGCGCTTTCAGTGACATCAAACGAATCAGCTGACTGTAGCAAAAAATTTACCAATTCATCTAGATCTGGATATGACCGAGACTTTGCGTGGAAAAAATAGAAAAAATATTTGCAATATTATTAATTTATTTTTACTTATTTTATTTTTCAATTTTATCGTGTTATTGTTCAATTTTTTTTAATAGATTTTTGAAATTGATGTATATTTTTGCAGAATGTGGACCCATACGACAACGGCCTATGGCAGAAAGACATCATGCTCAACAAAGAGCAGGCGTTGTATATTCAAGCTCACGCTGCGGACAAAAAGAACCTAACATCGACGCCGCCAAAGACGCTTCCCGTTCGAGGAAAACGTGATATGATATCAGTCGAAACATTTCCGGGCAGCAAGTGGTCACTTCCCATTCCCTACTTTATGGGACCCGGTTGGGGTAAAATTGAAAAGATAAGTTGATAAAAATCAATACTTTTAGCTACATGCCTCCTTTTAGCCGCGAGTGAACAAACAACGATCGTAAACGCAATGAAGGAAATTTCAGCGAAAACTTGCGTCACTTTCCTAGCCGAGAAGGTCGAGCCGACGGGACCGCACATTTTGTTCACAAAGTCGGCAGCGGATTGTGGCGGCTCGTCCCCCATCGCGATGCAAAGCACCGTCAATGAAATCGTTATGTCGCTCGGCGGTTGCGGCGATCCGAATCTGGAGCATCAGATCGCCGTTCACGAGATTCTCCATAGCGTCGGTCTCCAGCATGAACAGTCGCGCTCGGATCGAGACAACTTCGTTAAGGTGAGAAAATTAAAAAAAAAATGTTTTTGGGGCGCACAAAAAAATCGCTTATCGATTTTAGATTCTTTACGCGAACGTCGATCCACAACAGACATCAAACTTTTACGAAGATACGACAATGTTCTCAAGCTATGGTGTTCCTTACAACTATCTCTCGATTATGGAGTACGACAGATATGTAAGAAAATGGCCGGAGGGCGTGTAGATTTGGTGACTTTATATGGAAACCTTATTATGTGACATAACTTTTGATGTCTTTAAGTGGCTCCAATTTATTGTATTTGGATTTTGCCCGGAAATGGAATTCATGGGGATAGGATGACCAGAATCTATTGAGGAACACCTATTGTGATTTTTACAGGCATTCAGCATAAACGGCCAGCCCACGATTCAACCGCTGCAGAATGGTTACGACGATAAAATAGGGAATCAGCACAATATGGCTGAAACTGATGCAACACTCGTGAAAAAGGCCTACTGCACTCGTATGTATCATTTTTTAGCATTTTTGCGATAGTGGCTAACTTTTACCAACATGCCAACAGCTGATTTTTTAGTCTACTAGGCTCGATTCTAAAACATGACATATGCTCAGAACTATTTCCGAATTGATAAAGAGCGTTTTACACTCGAAAACAGCTCAGAATTAGTGATTTTATAGCCGGATGCAGCGATCAGTACCAACAGTGCGGCGAATGGGCGAACGACAAGTACTGCACGGATCCAACATATAGCGCAATTATGGCACAAGTTTGTCAACTTTCATGTAACCTCTGTGCGACTGGTTGATTTTAAAATTCTTGTCACTGAAATGTGTTTATTTCTTAGCCGAGTATTGACTCAATGTGGCAGAGTCATTCTGCAGTCAATTTGCAAGTGCTATGTTCGTGTTTCAGCTGACCGACCACGTTTTGTCAAATGTACCGCTGTTCTCCGTCTGAACTATTTGAGGCACTTTGAACTCACTTACAAAGGACGCACTGAGAAGGCATTTCAATACACACATGGCTTGTAGTAAACACTTTAACTTCTTTTACGCCCGATTTCATCAGGCTTTATAGTGGCTTTCACGTTGACTCATGAATAAGTATGCTCCTATGTTGGCGCAAAGCAGGTGTGCTCCAATAGTTTCCTCATTACTCAATAAGGGGAGTCGGACTTCAGGTTCAGCAAGTCCGATTTGATCAATTTCGACAAAGTCACGTTTTACCGTGAATGAGTTGACAAAAAAACGATGACAAAATGGAATTTCCACACCTCTGCTGTATAATTATGTTAGCGACACTTGTTTTTATCACTTGCTTTTCACTCGTTTTCTATCCGTGAACTAACCTTGAATACTCCGCTCTTTTCGGTCATCTGGTTCTCCTAAGGACCTTGCTGCGAGACAATTTTGTCGCCATGAAGAACGAGGATTTGAAGTACGGTATATTTTCACCTAATTCGCCCACGTTTTACAAAGTTTAAAACCAAAATATCGCTACCTAAAGGGACGTTTTGGCTAAAATCTCGAAACCGAATTTGCAAAGCACACTTTGTGTGTATATGTGTCTGTGTCTGTCTGAAAAATATCTTGAACAAGGAGCATCCGATTGAGACGGAATTTTTCTGCATTAGCTACCTTTGGTGAAAGGTTCGGATGAGTTCAAAGATGGGCGCCGGGAGTGCAATATTGGGGGAACAGGGGAGCGGTTTGAAGGCATGCACTGAATGGCTCGTTCGTAAAACGCGGGATGTTTCAAGGTCACGATCTGGAGAAAGCTGTATGTATCACGCGAAAAGTTCATATCGGACGACTTCCGCTCCCCTTTCCCGTCACTCATACTATAGTTACCATTTTAGGTCCACTTTTCCAGACGTGACGTCATAGGAGATAAGTAGAAATTTGGCTCACGGTTACCCCCTTTGTTTAGTGGCGGTTACAGGAAACAAAATCAGTTGAATGGAATCGGTTCAATTTGACTCGAACTGAATTCGATTTCGATTGGTGCGTGAAGTCCTTTGACGAAATCCACGTTTTCTGTCGAGAGTTCCTCGGACTTCCTATCTCTCTTTTGCTGTTTCGATCGAAAATATCGCGGCCGATTTTGCACGAAGAATGTTTCAGTTTACAATTATAAATCCAGGTTGTTCAAATTCAAATCAATGCAAATCTATTCAATTCCAAAAATCTTACCATCGCCATTTGAAGCGCCTACTATGATAACACCAATTTTGTTATAGAGCAATCTGCTTTGACTTGTTGAACGGCCTACCGTACTTGTCAACTTATAGGACCTGGGGGCATAATTTAATTTTAACGATTTTAGGCACACAAAAAAAAAAAACATTTTTCCCAAATTTAAACCCCTGTCATTTGTAGCCCCCGGGGCTATATCAGGGACTAAAAGTGGAAAAGTATAGTAGTGACATTCGCTTTCTAGCGTAGCACTGATAATGCTACAAAAGAAAATCGACGCCGAACGGCGACTTCGAATTTCGCTCGAGAACGCGTTCCACGAACCAATAAACTATCATGGCTGGCGAGGAGCTGCTGCCGCGGTATCGCACTTTTTTCATGACCTATACAAAATGAATAGTGATAACTCAATCCTTTTTTCAAGGACGGTGTCAGCGTCGACGTTTGGCGCGAGAAAACAGCGGAACTGCAGCGACGAGTTGCGCAGAAGGATGCCCAAATTGAGGGGTTGAAGGAAAAGATCGCCGAGTTGAAACTCGAACTGCACTCAAAGGAGGAGCTACTTCGGAATAAGAATAGTACGATTCAAGCGCAAGACCGATGGTTCAAGCGATGCTTGGCGATGGAGAAAGAAATTGAAAGACTCAAGGTAGGACGCTTGAGGGTAAACGCAGCTCTGCATCAAATCAGAAGGCTTTTGTCTTTAGGCGCATATTGTGGAACTCACGTTCTTCAAGTAGCGGATTTCAAGTTGAGTCAGTCTGATCGAGGCGGACGTTGCTTAAAATGCACAAATTCTACTAATTCAATTCGTACACATTAAAAAATTTACTCGACTGTTTGGAAGAGCGCGTGCAATGTGTTAATCGGTACACTATTTTTTGTTTCACAGGATTTCCAAGTACAAGAGCCTAATCGATCGGTTGCACTTATTAGAAGCATAGCAACCGGGGCTGCATTTCACGTGTGCAGTTGCCCGGGGCCACAGAAGCTCCTTGCTGCTTGAAATGTCATTTCAGAACTTCGGCTCGCTCGACGAGAAACAGAAAACAGCCACAAATAAATAAACTTTTACCTTAGTGCACACATAGTACAAGACCAGATACAGATAGTAATGGTCCTCAGGTACGAGATTGGATAGAAAAGCTTACCAAGTACAATACTGGATAGTAAAAATCACCAGGTACAAAGCTAGACAGTAAAAGTCACCAAGTACAAGGCTGGATAGAAAGGTCACCAGGTACAAGGCTAGATAGTAAAGGTGATAAGGATAACGAGATAACTGATTATTATGGACAAAAGAGTAATAATCGTATTCGGTGTGATCACAAAGAGTTCCCAAGCGGTGATTCCGAAGCTTCTACAAACGGACATTTGCTGAAGCAGAATCGCCGCCTCCTGCTGCTGCGACGCGTCGAGCTTCAGCGAATCCTCGCCGAATCTTCGATTGAACGCTTTGTAGACGCGCTCTAGCTCGTGATTGCAAACCGACCCGGAACAAATCACAAACAGCAAGAAAGTCATACCGCCCAGCCAGTACCCCCCTTCAACTTTCTGCGCCGTAACGTTTTGCTGCCCGTTGCCACCACCGCAGAACTGGAACAAAATGCCAATGATGCATGGCAACAGCGTAGCCATCATCGCTCCAGCGTAGAATCTCAAATGACGATCAATTTCATGGAGAAGAGTGACGAGACGTGAGTAGGAAACCGACCACTTGGGCAAATCGGCTCCAAAATCGGTCGATTTATCGATCCGTTTGCGAAAGCCCTCAAACGCGTACTTAACTGCGTAAACGAGCGTCGCGTACGACGCTTGCGTCACACCCCACGGAACGATGAGAAACACGTAGAGAAAGGGATAGGCGTAGTTAATACGACCAAGAAAATAGTTTTCGTTAAAGGCGTTAATTCCGTTGACACCGGCGGTCGTCATGCCGAGGGATAGCATGACGGTGCCTGGCACGAATACTGCAAGCACGCCGACGCAAAGCCACGTGACCGCTTTCAGCTTTCGCGAGCAAACTGAACAAAAGTTGTCCGCTCCTGCACGCTCCCAAGCGGCGACGATAGCAGGTCGCCCGACGTACTCGAGGCGGAGACCAACGACGATCGAGGTCAACGCCTGAAGGTATTGGGCAAGGATGGCAAAGCCGAGGACAGTTCCTGTGTTCAACGCGATCCCGTTTTGATTCATGTCCGTGATGAGAAAGCCGACGGCTGTGAAGAGATAGACGAAAATGGCAACGGTGAAGAGATGATATAGACCGATGAGGAGCCAGTTTGAGGTCGGTGGTCGCCCAAGGCCAAAGAGCAGACGGATGAAACGAGCGGGTCGAAGTGCGGCCAGAACAACGTTGCTGGTCTCATAATTGCTTATTTCCAGGTGAACATGTTTTGGTGGCTTCGCGGTTAGAGCGCTTTGTCCGCCGTTCTGCATTTTCGCAATTATGCCCGCTTCGATGAAAATGCGACGCGGCTTTGTTTGAGGCTGCTCTCTGACAGCTATAAAAGAGCTATACGACACCCTAAACCGCGTTTTTATCGATTCCCTATTCAGGTTACTCTCTCCGAAATTGCAGTTAGCTGTAATTAGCTATGCATAGCGTTAGCTATGGAAACATGGGCTTCTTTGACGAACATTGCCATGATGAGTTCTGCACTTCACCTGCTAGCATGATTGCAGTAGTGTTGTTCTTTTATCGCAAAATGATTAACGTCTCGCGTAGCATGGGAACGGCTGGATGATCTCGAAACCTTTAGGTCGAAAGTTTTCGACTACGCTTTTCTTGCATTTGTCTGTAGTCCGATAAAAGTCGGGTAATCGGGCAAAAATCATTTAAAGAAAATCTGATCTTGTTAGTTTCGGCTTTAATACAATTTTGTTGGTTTTGGTCTTATGCATCCAGCTTTCGCAGTGGTTGATCAATGCCCACTATTTTTATTAGCAAGCCTAATGACTGACTCAAAATAGTGCGACAAAATCTGCGTTTCTCGTGAACGCATTTTGTTCGAATAACTTTCATTGTACAACCACACACCAACGACACAACATGCGCGGTGTTCTAAATTTAGATAGCGAAGGTCACAAGGATAACGAGATAGCTAATTATTATCGACGCAAGCGTAATAATCGTACTCGGTGTGAGCACAAACATCTCCCAAGTAGTGATTCCAAAGCCCCTGCAAAAGTTCATTCGTTGAAGCAGAATTGCCGCCTTCTGCTCCTGCGTCGCATCGAGCTTTAGTGATTCTTCGCCGAACTTTCGATTGAACGCCTTGTAGACGCGTTCGAGTTCCAGATTGCACACCGACCCGGAACAAATCACGAACAGCAAAAACGTCATCCCGCACAGCCAGAACGCCGATTCGACTTTCTGCGCCGTAACGTTTTGCTGCCCGTTGCCGCTGCCGAAGAACTGAAATAAAATTCCGATGATGCACGGCAGCACCGTGGCGATCATGGCGCCCGCGTAGAACCTCAGGTGCCGATCGATTTCGAGAAGAAGATCGACGAGACGCGAATAAGCTAAAGACCATTTGTGCAAATCGGCGCCAAGATTCGCTGATTCGTCGATCCGCTTGCGAAAGCCTTCAAGAGCATACTTTACTGCGTAGACGAGCGTCGCGTACGACGCTTGCGTCACGCCCCAGGGGACAAGGAGAAAGATAT
The DNA here is from genome assembly GCA_034691745.1 of Prismatolaimus dolichurus. Classification (NCBI taxonomy): domain Eukaryota; kingdom Metazoa; phylum Nematoda; class Enoplea; order Triplonchida; family Prismatolaimidae; genus Prismatolaimus; species Prismatolaimus dolichurus. The sequence continues at coordinate 11,234 of JAQGBB010000342.1, forward strand.
AGAGAAATGGGTAAACGTAATTGATTCGGCCAAGAAAGTAGGCCTGATTTAAGTCATCAATGCCGCTGACGTCAGTGGCAGTCATCCCTACGTTTAGCGCAACGGTGCCTGGTACGAAGATGGCGAGCACACCGACACAAAGCCATGTGACCGCTTTCAGCTTTCGCGAGCAAACTGAGCAAAAATTGTCCGCTCCCGCACGATCCCAGGCAGCCGCGACAGCAGACCGGCCGACGTACTCAAGGCGGAGACCAACAAAGATCGAGACGAGTGCCTGAAGATAGTGGGCAAGGATGGCAAAGCCAAGGACACTCTCGGCGTTTAGCGAGATCCCGCTTTGACTCATAGAGACGATGAGAAAAGCGGCAGTTGTGAACAAATAGACAACGATAGCCGCGGTTATGAGATGGTAGAGACCGATGAGGAGCGGATTCGAAGTCGGTGGTCGTCCGACGCCGAAGAAAAGGCGAATGATGTAAACGGGTCGAATCGCCGCCAGTACCACGTTGCTTTTATCGTGGTATTCAAGCGGCTTTTGTGATACAATCATCGAAGGCTCATCGGCGGTCTGCATTTTTCAGTGTGATACTCTGCGTGTTTGCGCGTTGCGCTCTGACGATTAAGTCCAACGCTTATAATCGTTTCGCTTCTGCTAATTGGAATTATCCATGGAAACACATGCGAGCTTACGCTAATTGGTTTCCACCAAGGAAAGACGTCTGGTCTGATCGAGAAGCACTGCGTGAGGTAGAGCTGTGGATATCACGTTAATTTTAACACGTGAGATATGCTGTTTCTGCGGACAAGGGAGAAGGTCGTAAAAAATTCAAATGTTTGGCGTACGTCTTTTATGAAAAACGCATGTGATCCGCAAATGGAGACATTCTTTCGCTTTAGCTCTTCTTGCATGACGATCTCTGGCATCTCCAAAAAACTTTGAACCACCCGCAGTGGCTTCTTGGTCTCTCCGGCAGCTACGAGCGCGTTTTCTATGCTGGCGCCATCCGGCGTATGACGAAAGCTATGCCGAAAGTATCGCTTGCACAAAAGAGTTAGTGTCGTCGCTGCGGTCTCTTAAGAGTTTGCGTTTCTTCGAATTACTCAACGGACGGTTATCTGATCAGTTCCTCGCCGAGGACGTTAAGTTACTGTACCTTCCCAGTCTTCCTGCATCCAGTCGCAAACGGTACACGACCTCTCCTTCCACTACGCCGGCCTGATCACCATCACACCCGGCAACGTAACGCAGTGGCTGCAAGCTCGTCGATCGCTTGTTGAGCTGCAACTCGGCGGCACTCCGAACCTGCGCGTGAACAGCCCCAGCGAGTCGCTCTGGCGACAGATCTCGACGCAGTGCCCGCATCTGCGCTCGCTGACCCTTTGCGACTCGGTCGAGGTCGACTTCTGGAGTTTGAAGAGGCTGCGTTGCAGCACGTTGCGCGAACTGCAGTGCACGTTCTACGGCATGCCTCGGTCCGAAGTCTATCAATTTACCGACGAGGACGTCATCGAGATCTGTCATCAAAATCCGGAGCTCACGATCCTCAACCTGGACGGGATGCCTGATTGCTATTACGTTCACAGCTGCCTTCAAGGCAGTGCCTTGACGATATTTACCAGTACTTTGGACCGTGCATGCAAAATAGGGTACGTATTGGTGGTCTCATTTATACCTCCAATAGGAAAAAGCTCGTTACGTCATTTTTAAGCCCTGGTAAGGACAGCGGAGCTATAATAGTTGTAGGTAGCTGGAGGCTTGAACAGCACAACTGTTAACAAATTTCTGCTGGAAATAGAAAGTCCTACACGCTAACAAGGAGGACCGGCAGTCTTAGAAGCCAGAGAGAACCGAGAGAGCCCTATGACATATGGCCTATGTGAAGGTTCGAAGAGCCCCATATGCAGTGATGTCTTAAACTGTATATATGTCGGTACATTCGAGCTCACATCAACGAACGGCCGAGTCTAGAGATAGAAACTGAAAATTTTCGGTTCGGGGTTTTTTGGCAAAACCGAAGTCAGTTTTTTGGTTTTTATACGCATTTCCGGTTTTTGACAGTCTCTTTCAAAACGGCCAAAAAGTGGTGTGTAAAGTAAGTAGCTCCAACAGGGTAGAAACCAAAAAAATAGCCGCCGAAAACCAATGAAACCCGAATGAAAACGCCGAAACATTGGCTTGTTGGAGGTGAATGATGGTCGTGCCCCAAAATACAAAATTTAAAAAGTGAAAAAAACGAAAAAATAAGCTAAAAGGTGTCTAAAATGTCACTTTAGCCAAAGAAAAAAAAAGAAGAAAATTGTTTTGAAAAACCGAAAATAACTAAAAACGTTCGGTTTCACAAAAAAAACTTTCGGTTCAGTAACCTCCAAAAACTAAAAATTTAGGTTTTTTGGGTTAACCAAAAAAGCGACCGTTCTTTGTTCTTTGTCATTGCCAGAAAGGCAGGTGCAAGACGGAAAATAGTTAGAAAAATATTATTATGTCAGAAAATGTGCAAAAACAAAATAAAACAGTTCCAAGATAAATATGATCGTATAGATTTTACACAAGTCTTTCGCTCGCCCACATCAGCCGCATTACTGTGGCATAATGATCTCGATGAAATCGAACGGCGAAAATGCGGTCACGTGACACCGAAGTGTCAGCAGTTTCGTAGACAATTCAGTACCGTCTGACCCCCCCCTCCCCACGAAACAGCAGACGGGAGAAACTTAAATTTAGCGCACTTCAACGAAAGCGACTTCTTCGCGAATTCCGCCATCATCTTCTTCCACCTGATCGGCGGGCTTCACAGCGATACATGTACCAAACGTCGACCAGGCGCCAGCTTTCGAACCGATCGCCGTGCGCTTCGTCGTCCCGCCGTCGGTCATTGATCCGGCGTGGGGTTGTGACTTTCCGGGGGTTTTCGTTTACCCCCGGGGCCCCCGAACCCCCAGGGGACCCTCAACAATCCCCCGCCAAAATTTTTCAGATGGAAGCTGCAAAAACAGCACCCAAATTACTGCTCTTTTTAACTGCGGATTTTTTACCGCAGACAAAATTCACAGCAAGCGAATTTCACGGGATATTAAAAAAATCTCTATTTTACTCCGTTTTCACAGCTATACAAATAAGCTGATCGTCACTTTTAGAAAGTTCTGTTGTCAGCGGATCGATAATTGTGCTAAACTAAGTGAACCGTGAACTACGCAGCCTTTTCAGCGGCAACGGTTTTAAGTTTCAAGCGAAAAAATAAAAGTACTAAGGCACCCCCGGGGGGATTTGCCGGGCCCCCTGGGGGCTCCATGTGGAAACCCCCAGGGGTACCAATCCTATCCGGCGGCCGTGACGCGCTGCAGGTTCCGTCGGCATTTGCAGCAAGGCGCAATCTTGAACACGATGTCGAGTGCGGCCATTCGAAATGGTCGGCAGAGGACGCACTGCAGGATGAAGCAGAGCGGGACGTTGATGCCGATGACGATTGCGGTCGTCGTGCGATTGACCACATTTCCCAACCAATTCTTGAAATTACCCGGCGTGAGACATCCGTTGAAGCCATACGGCCAGTCGCCGCACACCTCGAGCATATCGCCGACCATGAAAAGATAGGTGGCGATGTTGATCAGCGCCGTCGAGAGAATGAAGATCGAGAGACCGCGATCGCGCCGATTCTTCTCCTGCTGCGCTTGCGTGTCGAGCTTATTCGGCGCCTTCTTGAGAAGCAGACTCATGGCGAGGACACATGAACAGACGAGGTGGAGGGCGCCGACGCCAACGAGGCCACCGATGAAGAACCAACTTTGAATAACGTGGTAGTTGATAAATTTGCCAGCTTCGACGTCCGACTGTGAGGGGAGCGCGTACGCGACCTGCCCTCTGAAGATGATGCCGAAGGTGACGCCGTAGAGGACAATGATACCGCCAAAGTAGATGACGGTGACGAGGGCGAGTGCGAGATTGACGTTGCGCGTCGTGATGTACTTCATGTAGACGAGTGGCCGGCAGATGCAGAGCATGCGCTCGAACGCGATCGACGCCTTCACCAGGGCGCCGTAGAGCCAGAAGGTGAGAAAGAGGTCGTTGAGGATGTTCACGAGGATGGGCACGTTGACGGCCGTGTACGCAGAGATGTAGCAAAAGGGCGCGAACAGGAGATAGCCGAGGTTGAGGTTGTACGAGTAGACGAGAGAGTAGGTCTGTGCCCAGAGAACCTGCAATGATTTTCAATAAGAAACAAAAAGTAGTGCCCAAAATGAGAGGAGTTCGGCTGCTTAAGGGACCGAGCGAAACAGCAGCTGTTTATCGCGCCATCACCGTGGATGCACTATATTTGTGAAAAAATTTTGGAAGGGCACGGACGTGGGAGGCCCAGAGGCAGTTAGGGAATATGCGGAAAGGGGTCGAGCAGCAGGAAAAATAGCCTTGCAATCACTTGCACATTTTAGCGCCACTGACGTTCCAGGTCCCCCAATAAGCCGCGGGACGTGTTGCCCATTCGCCCGCTATCTGTCGTGCTGTTATTGCGGAAGCTAAAGTTGGTAGTTTGGGGCAGCCTTCCCATGGGGCCGCCGCCCCATGCCCTTCCTGAGACAAAATTTTTAAAAGCGCCCCCCATCTATCGATACGAACGAACTTTTTTCTCAAAAAGTTTTTTTTTCTGGTAAAGATAAAATTTTCAGTGAAAATTACCTCTGAATACCCTCAAAATTGCCCCAAAGAACCCCTGGTTCCCTAAAACTGCCCTAAATATTATCCTAAGTTACCACTTACCCTAAAATTACCCTATTTTAAGCTGTGGTCGGAGGTGGAGCAAAATGGGGGCTCCATGCAAGAAAATGAGGTTCCCATGGAACATGGGGGGAGTAGGGGCAAATTTTTTGCCCCCCTCCCACAACTACCATTCCTGCGGAAGCTGATGACGGTGTCATCATGGCACTCACCTGACAGACGACTTCCGCCCTGAACAGCGCCCTTGACGGTATTTCATGCTCCTTGATGACTCGTCGCAGGATCACCCAGCCGAGCACGCCGACGGCGAGATCCACGGGCGTCATGCATATCTCCATTAGCGTTGAGAACTTCTGGATTGGCTTCGAGAGCGGCACCCCTGGTCGAACGAACGCCTCGACGATGTTGAACCATGTCGACTCCATCAGCATGTACTTGAGGTAGGCATTGCAGCTTGCAGTGATGACGTCCAGCGAGACGCTGAAGTTTTGCGCGACAATGTACGCCATGAAGAAGTCGTACGTGTACTCGGGCTCGAAGACGGGTATGTCGTAGAACTCGATGCCGAACTCTGGATCGCCGTAGACGTCTTTGACGTACGGCGAGCAGGCGCCGAAGAGATATTCTTGAAGCTGGGCCTAGTAGTAGTGTCGAAGCTAGCTTTGAACAGTGGGCGCCAGGTTTTCTCAAGTTTGGAGTAGCTCGAAAACCGCTTATCCGGGTTATGACCCCTGAAAACTTTGAAAAAACGGACTCTCCCACGGTTTGGCTCGATTTGGCCTGGGTCTGTCAAAAACGGGGGACGGGTGTCTGGAAAATTTTTGAAAAATGACACCTGAAAAGGTGAGACCTCCGATATGTTGGGAAAAATTTACATTTTGAGCAATAAGTGGGAGACCATTGCTCTGTGTAGCTCAGTCACTACCTGGTAGGGGAGCATCGTCGCGTTTTCGATGGATGTGGTCTGATACTTCGCGCAGAGGACGTTCCAGAGCTGCTGGGCGAGCGGTGAAAGTTTCGTTGCCGGCGTGATGCTAACACTTTGCGTTAGGGTGCTCGCGACGCTTGTTGTGGGGTCTTTGACGATAGTCGCATGCGTCGACGTCCCAGCTGTGGTGTTATTGCTTGTCGGATAGGATGAGTTAGTTATTTCCTGACTCCACGTCACTGCCGAGTAGCACGTGACATACAGCACGAGGTGGGTAAACATATTCTACTATAGCAGTAGCTGCTGACACAAAAGGAAATGCTCAGCACGCTACATACAATGTTGACTGAAAGTATTCACGTGATTGTAGATGTGTCCGAATTCAGAGTGTGGGAACGGTTGTGATTAGTTTCGCTGCCGATGACGACGTTAGTTTCTTGACGATGAGACATTCACCCTTTGCAGATACGCGCTTGGAACGCAGGAAGGTAGGGATTTGCGATTTGTGTCGGAACGTAGGTAGCTTCTTTACTGCATTTCTCACCCTGTACTCCCCTCACAAGTCACCTATTTCCATTTGCTAAATTTGTATCCGCAAGGCTACACCCCTTTGAGAAAAGAGCCAATCTCTGCAAGATTTCCTAGTTCCGTGGTTAGCCCGGGCGATAAATTGTCCAAAGTAGTGTTCATTCGGTATTGACTTTTCCAGGGACCGGCCGGTTTAAAAAGAAAAATAATCGAAAAATTTCGGTTCGGTTCGGTTTGACGAAAAAACCGAGCTCGGTTTTTTTCGGGTTTTTTGTTTTTATCTGCTTTTTCGATTTTTTAAAACTGCCTAAAAGCGAGTAAAAGGCATGTTTAAAGCTATTTTAAGGGTGCTACTTACATAAAAAGGCCAAACGCCTTTAAAAGCTGTGGCACCACTGCATAGTGTAGAGATATGTTTATATTTCTATTGAAAACCCCACTTTGCGCTCCGTGCAATGATGTTTGCAAAATTACAATTAAGCAAGGCATTTTACTTCAGTTTTCAGCTAAGACAGCGCTCTTTTTGTCTAAACTATTTCAAAAGCTAAGGGATAACTTTTGGTCTTGCGGTGCAAAGTAATACTTTGCTCGAATCAGCGCCAAATTTTGAGTGCGGTGATGTTTGCAGATTTTTGATTGCAGATCCGCCTTGCATTTTATGTTTGAAAAACGAACCTCCACCTTATTTTTTCTTCGATCTTGTGCGTACGTAGTACGTACAGGAAAGGAAACCGAAATTTGTAACAACGGTGCATTATGCGTGCAGCTGCACCTGCATTTGAAATTCAGAATTTTGCGGAGATTTTCTTGCATAAAACTTTTTCTATTTTGAAGCTTCGTTTTGATTATCAAATTATGTGTGTGCCGTTATTGTTTTGCATGGCCCATTTTGTTTGCTAGACGAAGTGTGCACGCTCTGCACAGAGCAAAGAAAACTTTGTAAAAATTTGCGAAAAAAACACGTTTAAAACGTGTTTTAGACAAATAAAACCAGAAAAACCCGCATGAAAAAAACGGAGCAAACCGTATTCTTTCGGTTTCCAGAAAAAAACTGTAAATTTTTTGATTAAATGAAAAATTTTTGAATTTTTTTAAATTTCCTTTAGAAAGCTGTTTGCTAATACCGATCGGGTTTGGCCTTCGCTACGTCGGGATCGGGATCAGAAAAGCATATCTGAATCCCGGGATCGTGATCCCAAACGAACACTTGTCCAAAGCCTTCAATGTTACCGGCATCAAACGATCTGGACTGCTCAACAACTCAACGACATCACCACAAGTTTACGAAACCTTTCGTTAACAATTTAACTCTGTCTGAAAGAGGTTACCATTACGCCCGAATCTTCATTTGCATTATGGATACGTTGCAGGACAACCATGGTCACGTTCTCATGCGCACGTGCTTGCGCATGACGAAGCTTATGATTGTTTTTCCAGACCATATTCTCATACGACGCATGTCTTTCTTGCTACTTTTCTTTTTGCAAACGCTTCAGCTTGTTCTAACCTTTTTATTAGAATAGCATTGCATACAACCGATAGCCTCATGCGCCTGGTTTCACGTTTCACTAGCTATTCTCACGTATTTCGACATCCTTAGGGATCATCCACAAGTTACGTAACCCAGGACAGGGGAGGGGGTCGGCTGAAAGGTAACATCACGTGTAAAAGATAGCCTTTTTCTTACACGCAAAAAGGTGACATGGTTGGAGGGGGTCCAAAAATCCAAATTTTGGGGTTGCGTAATTTATTAATGACCCCTGACGCTTCGCTTAGTTTAAGGCCCACTGACGGATCGTCAGTGTCGACCTATGTCGTGATAAGTGTCGGTCATGACTCTGCACGTCTGCGCGTCTTTCACCATGGTAGCGGTCGCAGTAAGCACGCTACGAAGACTTAAAATTTGACAAATAGGCACCTTTTCTCACGCAAATTTTGTGATTTGTACGCCAGAAGCTTTTCACTTCTTAGTACGCGCCAAAAAAGTCTATTTTCATGCAAAAAAAAAACAGAAAATGACGCAGAATCTACGGCGCAGTATACGGTAGCGGATTTTACAAAAAGATCAATTTTTGCCAGAATTTCCCATAAAATCGCAAAAAAATGCAGAAAAATAGTGATTAAGAATTTTTATTCAGAAAATCAGTTTTTTGAACGGGACTAAAATATAATGCAATCGGCACAGCCGAAAAGGCATCTTGCCATGCAGCAAAAAACAACGCACGACACGCGATACCGTGTACTAACGCCTCCTCCACGTCCACCAAGAAAAAAATACACATAGACAACTTTTCGATATGTTCTCGACACTACAGTGTTCCACCAAACTGTCCAGAACATAGTGCACTATGATCCTATAGACGTCCGCTAACTTTCGATTTTTCGAGGGGGAAAGGCGGGGAAGGAGGGGGAGATTTTGTCCGAACAGCTATCCTTTTGCTTGCGCTCTTCGGGCTCCAAGCAGGATGCAAAAAACCATTTGAATAAGAAGTCAGATGTATCAGTTTTCTAAGCCCACTGACGCCAACGAAACGGTTTACCGAGTTCAAAAACAGATTTTCGACAAACCATTCAACGACCCTTGCTTCATGGAGCAAAGAAAAGGATGCAAAAAGTTTTTGCTGAAGGCAGGGCTTGAACCAGCGACCTTCGGTTAACAAGATAGACTCGTTTACCAACTAAGTTACTATTCTAAAAGGGCATATTATTGTATCGCTGAATAAGTGATATCAATTCAATCCAAAAAAAAACGAAAACCGGCCCTGTCACCTTTACCATAATCCTACACGAGTCGCGCTTTTGGAAAGCATGCTGTGTGAGTGCAAGAGCGATTTAGCCGGTGGCATTTCGTTCACCCCAACGTCATTTCGGCCGAACGGGGTTTATCCATATGCGACGTTATGAAACAACTTTGTACGACCGCACACGCAATGTGTATTATACTGTGATATGCATTCTTTAGCATACGATATATGACACATGCTAACCTTAGTGTTAAGAATGCATATCACACTATAATAAAGATAGCGTTTGCACTCGTACAAAATTGTCTCATGATGTCATTGTGGTAAAACCCCGTTGGGCGGAGACCGCATTTGGGAGCAACGAAGTTTTAAAGAAACGAAGTCGATTCATTTAGCCAACGCAGTTGAAAATATTTAAGAACATGTTCCGAATGTAGATAGAACGCAAATATCGCGGAAAGCACCATTCTTTTACGCACGGTGAAAAGACATCTATTTCTGCGAGTCAGCTAAATCAAAGAGCGGGACACCGACGCTCTGATCGTAGCCTGGAAGACCGTCGAACTGGGCAACGTAGACCGGCAACCACATTAGCCCGAATGGTGACTCCACGTCCGCAGCCACTCGCTCACCCTCTGGGCGAACAAGCTTGAAGAGCCACTCCCAACGAAG
>JAQGBB010000343.1:0-20811 GCA_034691745.1 Prismatolaimus dolichurus
ATAGTCCTTTATGGCTGAACCTATCTTTTGGCTCATTCCCATTGGCTGAATTTTGGGTGACAAAAAAAACCTCTTCCTTTCGAGAAGGCCCGCGTTTATCAGACGGGGCAGCAACCAACGCCTGCGCGTTTGTTTCCACAGAAACCCGAATTTAAAAGGCCGAACAAAGTACAAGCGATTCGTTATTCCTTCCTTATTTATTTTTTTAAATGGTAGCGTCCCATACTTCGTTCAATTCCATACTTTGTTCACTTTTGAGCCAATGAACCAGTTCGCTGGCAGGCAGCTTATTGCAAAACTTCTGTTTTCATTTGAAAGGGGTGAGTTGTTTGCGTAAAATAAGCACTTATTTGCCGCTCTTGAGCAAGAACTACGAACACAAGAGTTCGTGGAAGTAGGTGACTGGAAAGTTCACAAACTTCAAATGTCAAAAACTTTCGATTTTGCCAAAGAACCCACCTAAGCTTCGCAGATGAAAAATGTGTATTTTTTTACTGTAGTTTATGACCTCAAAAGATTGTTAGTATCCAGCGACGGTAGAATCATAGACACTTGAACGTAAAAATTTAAAAAGAGTCCAAAATTTGGAATTGGCTCTGAAATTAAAAAAATGTGACTTGAAAGTAGACAATGTTCTAAGGGCATAGCAAAAAAATCGCATGAAATTAGGCAGGGTAGCAGTAGAGTTATGATAGTTTGAAAAGAGCGTGAGCGAAGTTTGGGACACTAAAAAACCGTTGAACAAAGTAAGGGACGCATCCCTTACTTCGTTTACTTTGAAAGTTTAAAAATCGTCGCGGCTCCCGATTGCTGCAAGTTCGGACCCGAGAGCTGCCTGCGGAAACGCGTCAACTAATAATTTTGCTTCTCTTCCAGTGCGGAAAATAAATAGAAATAGCGAAAATGAACGAAATATGGGACGCTACCCTACATTATTCCCATTTTTTAGGTATTTGCACGCAAATAGTTCACAGATGTCGTTGCCCAGCGATCACAGCGATTGCGAGCTTTGCGATCACAGCATCGACCCTCTTGAGACGAGAAAACAAAGCTACCCTCGCTCACCCTCTGTGTTAGCCCGAATGTCCGAAGCGCAAAAGCGGGCTGAAAACGGTGCAATTTCAATCCCTGGCGCGAGTTCTCGTCATCGTAGTCATGCGAGGGCTCCTTCGAGCTCGTCATCCACCAATACCGCTGCACAGCCCCAGAAGGCTCTGTACGATAGGAGCTTTTCTCGCGTTGCTTGCAAGACGGAGAATGGCGTCGCGGCACCGAACGTCAGCCGTACAGCGAAGCAGCAGAGCGCCGAAGCCGTTAGCCGACGCCTGTGCGTTGTAGCAGAAGAAGAAAACGACAGTGGCGTTGAGACCGATAATGACGCGGGACGTTGGCCGACTCGCGAGGCCATTCTCGAACGCATTCGCTTTATCGCTTTGAGCTCTTCAAGGATGGGCGGGCGTGCTTGTCGCTACTTATGGAGTCAGCGACGAGCGTTTCTGAAGTGCATCTTAGTTGGACTGCTTGTCGCTTTTATTGGCGCTTTCACGTGGTTTGTACACGGTAAGTTGAAGTTCGTGTTCCGTGCGAATCTACTGGGTTGCCATTGATAAGGTTGTGACTTTCCGGGGAATTTTTATTTACCCCTCGGGGCTCCCGAAAACCCCCGTCAAAAATTTTCAAACGAAAGCTGCAACAACAGCATCCAAATTACTGCTCTTTCTGATTGCGCATTTTTACGCAAACAATCACGGGATATTTAAAGAAGTCTGAACCTTTTCAGAAGCAATGGTTTTAAGTTTTAAGCGAAAAAAATAAAAGTTCTTAGGCACCCTACCGTCATTTTTGAAGACTAAACAGTATTCATCCGGTTATTTGGTCAAAGCCACGAATTTTGCTATAATTTTGGAGAAAATTGCAAAACATTTGCTCGCTCCCTCGGTTCGCGCCATTTTTCGTTGGATTTATCGGAAATAAGTTCAAAAATTTCGCTCGCTACTTTTGCGGCAAAATTTGGTTATATTTTGGCCTCCATGATTTTTTATTTTGCTCAGCATATTTTTACGATTTGCCCTCCGATTTTTTTTTTTACTAATTCTTAAAAGGAGTTTTTGGGCCGGATTTATGTAAATTTTTGCCGCTCACAGCGGTTTCCAGTGCCCAATTTATTTTAAATAGTTTCGAAAACTTTTTTTAAATTTTGCTTCGGGTGCGAAAAATTATAAAGTCAAAACGATGTCAGAATTTTTATGCATGTTTTACACACAAAGTATTTAACGCACTTAATTTTTTTTGTGCCCCGTGATATAAGGGGGGGTCGCGCCCCGACTGCGTGACCAGTGCTTTCTCTCATGAACGGCATCTCGCTTCATTTCTATGTACAGACATTAACTTTACCCACTATTTCGCAAACGGGACAACTGTGAACACCAAGGACCACCCACTAGTCGATGCCTTCCTGCTAGCGAAGATTGCTACCCTCGAGGCTCAGATCGCGCGTTATCGCGACGAGTGTATGAAGCTCTCTTCTGCGTTCACGCAAATCAGCGAACTGCAGCGAAACAGTGTTCACTATGCAACAGTGCAGCAACTGAACGACACTATCTCCGCTGCGATTCGAAAATTCGATCTCGACAAGACCGGAATGACCGATTTCGCTCTCGAGACACTCGGTGAGCTGCAGCGCGTACTTTCGGTGGACTTTGGGCTCTGGTCGGGTTTATGGGGTTTGACAATCTTCGCGATAGCATTCCCCTTAGTTCGACCCCCGCTCGCTCTTCCCCCCCCCCCCCCCAATTCTTTATTATCATTCCAGGCTGGGGGTGCGGGGCGAAGCCGCCTACATGCTTAGGACAAATTGATATAAAGAAGCAAACCCCATAAAGCCGACCAGACCCTCTCTCCCCTCCTTTTCCCTCTTCACCCCCCCTTTCCCCCATCGAAAAATCGAAAGTTAGCGGACATCGAGAGGATTATAGTGACTGTGTTCCAGACTGTTCCAGAACATATGGAAAAGTTGCCTGTCTATTTTTTCTTGGAGGTACACGGTATCGCGTGTCGTTGTTTTTTGCTTCAAGGCAGGATGCCTTTTTGGCTTTGCATCTTCCCGTTCTTAGGCGCCTCGGTTGTCAGGCGACGCTGCAGTGATACGTACGGTAACAGTGCGATGAACACCCTTTTCGAGAAGGTTTTCGGCGTTCCATTTTGGCGAACGACGAACGTTCCACAGACGGTCATTCGACCCGGTCTTGTCGGCGGGGAATGCTGGGCGTTTAGGGATCTTCCTGGTTATTTTTTCGTGCGGTTGACTTGCGTTGTTGCTGTTTCTGCTGTCTCGTACGAACATATCGCTTCGGAGTTGATGCCCAGTGGATTGACGCTCTCTGCGCCGAAACGGTTTCAAGTTTTTGTGAGTTGGGATTACGGTAGAGGTATCGTTTTAACATGTGCGTAATAACCTGAAGCATTGAGTACGTATGCAGGGGCGTAGCTCGGTCAGGGGTCTTAGGGGACCAAAAGTTTAGCGTCGACAGCCAAAACGCATCTGGTGGTTCCAAAATCCAAACACAGGAACACAATAGAGTAGTTCCTCATACACTTTTCCGGGTCATAGGGGGCCCCCACCAGCTACCCCCATGCTTATGCCCTTCTCTTTCCATTAGGGTCTGCAAACCGAGAATGACGCATCCCCGGTTCTCCTCGGCGACTTCGAGTACGATAACGCGAGTGCACCCTTGCAGTTCTTTCCCGTCGTTGCGTCTGCACCACCGGTGCCGATCGTTGAGATGCGCGTTCTTTCTAACTACGGCAATACCCGCTTCACGTGCCTTTATCGTCTGCGTGTCCATGGACGACGGGTTTCGCCGCGAGTGTGTGAACTGTGAATCAGAGTGGGGCGCTCTTCTTCCAGATGATGAACGAAGCTTGTGTGTGGTGAACTTTGCATGCGATGTACAGAGGATAAATCGCACTCGAATTTGAGTTAGTGTTTGGCTCTTCGTTTTATGTTTTGTCGTTTACTCGTAGTTTGTGTCTGCAGTGTCTCCCCGTGTTTTGCTTCGAGAGTACTGCGTAAGCTATAGATACTTCATGCCTACTGTTTTAATTCGCGTCTTGTACATCTGTGTGTCTGTCTGCGTGCCTGTGTGTGTGTGTATGTCTGTCTGTGTGTGTGTGTGTGTGTGTGTGCGTGCGACGGATGGTCACGTGACGAGCTCGTTTTACACGTTCTACTGTATGTTCTCTGTTCTGTGTAAGTGCTTTTGTATTATCCTGAACTGTATCGTAGTACTGTATGTTTCACACTTTACTCGGCTTTGCTGCTCGTGCTACATGTCGAATGGTTCGTGCAAGTGGTGATGGGGTTGCTGTTGGATTGTTTCTGTGCGATAGTGTGGAGCACGCAGAAGTTCATTCGTTAGGATTTCTGCATTGTCAAGGTGGCCGCTTCTGCGGACTCGCCTTTGCTACTGTGTCATACACGGTGTGCTGTAACGCTCGCTTTGTGTGCGTTGGCGTTCTCATTCTGTTCCAAAGCTCGTTCACTTGGTGAAACTTTTAGCTGCTGCTATTTTCTTTCACATCTTGCTGGAAGGAGGGGAAGAAACGGATAGAATTGAATCGTACTTCGCTGCCGTTGAGCTTGAATAGTTGAGTTGCCAACTTGGATTTTCTTGACCAATTTTTAGGAAACTGCATCTTTAGCGAATGAAGATAAGGTCTAAATTACGAGGAGTTCCGATACAGGGGACACGCACATGTAACATCATGTCGCGAGGTAGACAACTCGGGTCAAGGGGTCAAAAGACATTTTTTGCGGTGATGTCATATGTGTACGTCCCATTCTCAGTTTGACCTGCCGATAGTTTCCGTGTACATATCTGATTGTGTTCTACTCTCATTGAATATGACGTCACCTCGCGACGGGTTCTGTTATATCCAGAACGATTTGGCACCGATTATTCCGAACACTATAATACCCACGAAACTCGATCGATTGATCTCCGCCGAAGTTCTTGGCATTAAATGCTCATCACAGTCTGTTCCACTTGATTTCCAGTTGGCGAAAGTCGTCATTGCTTCAGACCAGACTTGCGTTCCTCGTCGAGAATGAATCCGCCAACGATCTTGTATCGCGTCGACCCGCACAGCGGCCAAGTGCACCGTCTCGTCGTCGACGTGACATCGCGAACTCTTGAGCAAACGGTCTGTGGCTACTACATCTGGTTCGAGTCCGAGAACGTCTTCAACTTCGTCAACTACGACCCGACGCAAGATGAAGGCGATCCGCTGCTCGCTGATCGTGCCAAGTTCGCGTCGCATCGAAGTCACACGCCGTTCGCCGATTTTCCGGACATGAGCCAGAATCTGGTCGAGACCTACTGGCCGGTGCTTGAGGAAAAGCTTCTTCTCTTTTGCTATCGAGGCGAGGTTGAGCGTGACAGCTGGCTGACGTTCGAGTCGGAGCCGAAAAGCTCGACGCCCGTCAACTTCTGGATTCCGGCGGGCACTCGTACTGTACGACAGCCGGGCTTCGTTTGACGCGATGGCACGCCTCTCAACCGTTAGTCTGCTCCTCTCTCGGTGAAACTGTCCAAAGTGTAGGCATCGATAGTTGTTGGGACTGTGATGTGTCTCTGATACTCTGATTTTTGCTGTAACCTGCAGTTTAGGGCCCACCGATTTACGTAAAGCAAAAATTCGAAATTTTTGACCACCCCTCCCCTTGTCATGCATTTTATGTGTAAGGGATAGGCTATCTTTTACATGTGTCGTATAGTTTGGGTCAATCACCCTTCCACCCCTACTGCTTTACGTAAACAATGGATGGTCCCTTACTGTAACCGAATGAATTGGGTACTGTGCTTGCAAACTGTTTCCTGCCTATCTTGTTGATTGACTGGAGTGTTGTGTGTGCAAGGCCTTTTCATAGTTAGTCGCCACGACGTCGCAACATTATATCCTCGGCCTGACATCTTCGCATACACGCCGACTTGCCTGCTAAGGTCTCGCTTCACCAAAAATCTATATCGTGCCTCGCAAAGTTTTCGCTGAGGAAACGTTGCGCAATTTCCTGTTATTCTAAGTCGCTGCCGCGTGATACTTTCATTGCTGAGGTTGAGCGTAAACACGCATGTGAACACATAAAAGACTGCCTCAAAAAAGTTAAAATTTGATTGAACGTGCAGCATTGCTTACAACTACAGAATGACGTCGATCAACTCGATCCTGACTGAAGAAATGCTTGAGCGAATCCTCTTCATTGTCGATGACCGCACTCTTATTAGCTCGTGTCCACTGGTTTGCAACCTCTGGTATCAGCTCTGTGGTAGACATGCGGTTGACTTCTGGAAAGCGAAGTGTATCTCGAACGACCTCAATCTGCCGCCATTACTAACTGCCGGAGAGCTCGACAACGCCGGTGTTGATGTGCGCACGATCTACATGTACGGTCTGTGAAGAATGCAAACGCCGAGAAAGAGCGAAGGTAGGATTTTCGTTTTCTGCTATTTTGAAGACACCTGTTTTGCTTCCTGCCTTGTCGAGGCGCGTAGGAAAGAAGGATAGCGATCAAACGGGCCAGCTCGCCTTTCGTTCCCTCTGGTTTGCCTTCTCCGCCCCAAGGGACGTTCAGAGGATCCAATTCTAGTTTATTGTGTAGATGGCGAAGCCAAAAGTTCCAAGGCGTTCTACGTTGTGCCACAGTGCTCCCCACAAAGTGCGCAAATATTTGCAACCGTTTCCTGTCAATTTAAAAAAGTTTTTAGTTGTTTTTTCAGTATTTCATCTCTTTAGTGTCACCTTGAATTTAGGAATGCTTGAATCGCCCAGAGTATTCGCTAGAAGCGTGGTAACTCGTATCGTCGAGCAAACGGAAGCCACTCGACGAAAATGATTGCAAATTGTTGAAAGTTGGCGTCTGTCAGCTCGTTCTCGACGCCGAAAAGCATAACCGACATCCGATTGCGTGAGGGACGATTAGCTCTAGTCTAGTACGCAAGTGCACTTATAGCTAATCGCGAAAGAACACAGAAGTCTGATGCTCGATTTGGTACAGGTCGGTAGTTTATGTTTTATGGAAGCTTGAATAGATTGAAGGTTGCAATGCTTGTGTTTGTGACAATAATTTCGATTAAAAAATGTGTCGAAATTAAGATGAATCACTATCGGATAGAACCGAGCCTTTGTGCGTCTATTTATTGCATGCTGCCAAAGTGAGCGGTTAAGCAGGATAACCATATGATACTCAAATTTCTCAGATTTTATCTGCTAAACACTCGAACCCCCTTCTCCCCCGAATCCATTCATAGTTCTCCAAACAAACCTGCCGTCAAACATTAACCGCTGTCCATACGCTTTTTAGCGGTTGTATGTCTCAATAAGCGATGGGGTGGAACACAGTCATGCTCAAGCGTTCTAAGATGTTGTAGACTGTTTCATTGTTCAGAACTTGTTCTGGAGACTCCGCGGTGTTCTGGTGTCACATGGTGCACTTATGAAATCTTCTAGAACGCCGCAGACCACACAGCCGGCCGTATAGGCACGTGAAGGAAGAAGTGGGACATGCACACATAACGTAATGTATACCGGCACAAAAGTATAAAAAACGCTTCTCTGAATAGCTAAGAGAAGATAGCGAGCTAGCTTTATTCTTAGGACCTAAATGCACTTTAAACATTGGCTATAGCAGACGTGGTGCTTGCGGCCAGGTACTTGCTCTTCTGAGTAACGAGATTGGCGGTTAGCTCACTAATGGTACTTCTATGTGTACATTTAATTTTTCTATTTGTCTTGAGGTGAAATGTGTGTGGACAACGCAAACAATCACATGTTATAATTAAATGTACACTTCGTGCAACAATGCCCAAACGGAAAACATCACTTTCCGCAAGCCGTGCACGGACTCCGCACTACAGTGCTCACCCCTTAGTAACCAAAACAAGTAAATCGGCAAAGCAGAAAAGGCATCCTGCCGTTTCACAAAAAACACCAGCACGTAAATTTTGAAGCAACAGAGAAAAAGAGGCCACGATTTGTCGCCATACTGCGTTTTTCATCTCTCTTGTAAAAAATTGAAAAAAAAAAAAATTTTTTTCGGAGGCCCCCGAACCCCCACCATTGCCAAGTTGTCGCCCATCCTCGGCACGTTGCCATCTACCGTAGATTATTTTTGAAATCGAGGGATGCGTTTTGTGTACCATTGGCAAGTTGGAAGCTTGCCAATGGTACACCTGCACTGCTCACACCGTCCGCTAACTTTTGTTAGCGAGGGGGATAGGGGGATACGGGAGAGGGGAAGATAATTTCAGAACGACCAGTAAGCTTCCTTTTGCTTATGCGCTGCGCGCTCCAGGCAGGATGCAATAAACAATGAATTTATAATATGTGCCAAACACCTGATTGAGCCCTAGGAAGCAAAAATAAACGGGATGAAGGCCACCTCAAACTACGAACCCAATTTGGACCAAATTGTGTCCTATGATTAAGTTTTAACACATAGCGAGACGACTGCGTTCATTTTGAAATCAATCCTAAACGTTGCATTAAAACTATACCTTGCTTGGGCAATATGATTAGTGTATGCGAACATTTGCAGCACTTTATTGCTATGCCTGTCTTGTTGTGCATCAAGCACTGCACCACAATCGACCGTTAGCTCATTATTGGCGTCCTTATGTGCACATCAAAATTTTTTTGGCACAAATGCATTTTCCCCTCCGCCATATTCCGCCACCAGCTCATACATTAAAGGTTCGCAGATCTTGTACATTAAAGGTCCGCCATCCCTCGTATACTAACAGTCCACCACCGTTCTTGTACACTAAAAGTCCGCCGAAGTCCGCCACGAACTTATACAGTACGAGTCCGCCACTCTTGCACTCATAAAGTCCGCCAGTGGCTTATATCAGTCCTTGGCTTAGGCTCGGTCCTTGGCTTTGGCTCAAGAGTGGGCTTAAGTTTAGGCTCAACTTAGGGCTTAGGGCTTAGCCTTGGGTTTTGCCTAAGCCTTCAGCTTTGCGTAAACCTTGGGGTATGCCTATTGCCTAAGCTTTAGGTTGAGCCTAAGGCTTAGGTTTTGCCGAAGCATTGGGTTCAGCGTAAAGTTTAGCCTAAGTCTTGGGCTGAGCCTAAACCATGGGTTTTGCCTAAGCCTTGGATTGAACCTAAGCCCACTCTTAAGCCTTAGCCAAGGACTGAGGCTAAGCCAAGACTGATATAAACTACTGGCGGACTTTATGTGTGCAAGAGTAACGGGCTCGTATAGACAGTATCACCACGTACCAGAACGGTACCTTGCTATCGATAGTGCGCGTGCGTTTCTATCACTTTTCCGCCATTTTTCTGTCGCCAATATTCAGCCTTCTCTGAGAACCATCGACATTAAATTACATTCAACATGGCGATTTTGAAATTGTGATGCTCTCTATTGTATAAGTTCGTGGCGGACTTCGGCGGACTTTTAGTGTACAAGAACGGTGGTGGACTGTTAGTATACAAGGGATGACGGATCTTTGATGTACTAGAGTGGCGGGCCTTTACTGTACAAGATCTGCGGAATATGACGGACTTTACAAAAAACGTGGTGGCGGGAAAAGGTGCATTGATGTTAAATTTTCTGCTCGTCCTTTTGCAAGTAAATAATTTGTGTTTGGTCAAGGCCAACGATTGCAAGTTTTAATTAAATGTACACTCGGCGCAACGCTACGCACTGGGAAAACTCAATAATTTTCCGCAATCGATAAAGCATGAACGAGGCTGTAACGTTAGTTGTTGACGAACTCGTATGAAGAAAACGGCGTCACAACTTTACCCAAACCGAGTAGGTCGTTTGTAGACTAACCGACCCGTTTTCACCGCCACGCTTTTATCAAGTCTTGAAAATTATGAACGAGTTCGCGGACGAAACGGGAATATATGGTCTCAACTTCCTTCGAAGCAGTCTCACTCGCACTGAGCGCGCATTCTGGATCGTCTGCACGGCGTTGTTTGCATGCCTTACAATGCGCGATCTTGCTAGCCTCACGAAATCTTTTCTACGCGAAGAAACGTTGTCGTTGGCGACACAACTAACGAACGAAACGATTGTTCTCGGTCCCGCTCCAACGTTTCTTTTCACACACGACTTTGATGCGTTTCGCTTCGAACACGTTCCGAACAGCACGCAGCTTGAAAGCCTCGTCGACAACTTTCTGTATGCCGTCGGCGATTACGAACAAGTCTCGCAAATGGATGGCGCGTTTTTTGGGCTTGTGGCGTCCATGCTGTCGAATATGTTGTTGAATGAATATTCGATACTGCTTCCGTCGGAAACCACCGAGAACACGACGCTCACATGGGCTGCTCAGTACGAAGCAGCGGCGATTTTTCCGCTCATTCGGAACGGGATAGCGAAAATCTACCGGCGCTTTCGTGAAGCGAATGTTGACTTTCTGCAGCTTATCAAGCTCGTCGCCGCACGCGCTTGCATGCAAGCAGAGTTCTCCATTAGCATTTACAGATACTACGCCGGCAAACTCAAGAGTTCACCGTGTGAGCCGCAGAACATGCTTCGATTCGATTCCTCTCTTGTGTTTAGGCCGGCCGAAAGCTTATCGTTCACCTACACGACAGACTACGCAGCGCTATCATGGAGCGCGTTCGCGCTATTCGGCTCGAACAAGTTCCCACAATCGGTCGTCATCGACTTCGCCGGAACATCGCTGACGTTCGACGAAGCTGAAAACTCGGTTATCGCGGCGACGTTCGAGAAACCGGGAGAACGACTCGACGTTTTGTTCTCTGTGAGTGCGGAGTTTCGGCGAGCGACGGAGAAGACGTCAGCGCCGTGCTCAAATGACAAATCAAGCTACGAATGCAAGGAACGATGCTACGCTAGCTGGTTCATCGAACGCTGCGGGTGTTCGCCTCTGTTCTTCGCTGCACTCGGCAAGAACGCAACAACTCCAGCTTGTCCTTATAACGCCGAAATGCGCGAACGTTCGCAGCAAGCAGACGAAGCAAGCATCGACTACTTGACGAACTGCTCGGCAAGAATGAGCGTCGTCGAAGAGCGTAATCTAACGCACTATTGTGACTACGATGCGTGCCTGCCGAGCTGCACGTCGATGGTGTTTGTGCGGACGATCGGGCGACGTCAAGCAGAGCATAACGAGAGCCGCTGTGCGCTTGAGGTGCACGTCGTGTCGTTTACGTTCCTTGTCGTCGAGGAGAAGCTCAAGATGGCGTTCGACGATTTTATGTCCAACTTTGGCGGCATTTTGGGTCTTTATCTTGGAATTTCGTTCGGCGCGCTCGTTCACGTTCCAGTGTTCGCGACGAGGCAATTGGTGCAGTGGTTTGCTAGGAGAAAACATGGCGCGAAGTCGCATGACGATTTGACGGCGATTGAAATGAGAAGCGCCTCGCGCCATTCCGATGACAACGTTGATTCGCTGCGAGAATTGGTTGAAAATTCTTTCAAGACGTTGCAAATTCGTCTTGACGGAATTGATCAACGCCTTACTCTGAACGGATTAAAGTAGACACATGCGTTACCGAGCGTTAAATGGACTACGAAGCCAACTTATTGGAGGCTCTTTTAAAATTTGAATGCAAGTGGGCATGATATCACAGTGGAGAAGCTGTTAAAGACAGTGGACGGCCAAATTTGGTTGGTCAATGCTTAGAATATATTCGTTTAACTGGCGTATCTCTCTCGTAATTAGAAAGCAACTTGTACTCGGCTCCACTTCTTAGTACTAAAGGGCCCGGAAAAAGTCGGCAGGAGTGACCTTGTTTAGACTGCATACGCTGTTCTACATGAAAACGTAAGGTGCGTGGCTAGGCGTTACGTAATGTTCCATTTTTGAAAGTTTACACTCTCCCATTGCTATCGATAGCCTCCATACAATTCCTGCCGACTTTTTCCGGACCCTTTATTATAGCACTGGTGGAAGACGAAGCAAAAACAGCAAACGTTTCAACGTTTTGTCATTTTACGGCGAAAACGCTGATCTGGATTTGTCAATAAAATTTTGCACAACGCTCTACATATTGTGTAACATGCGGCAAAAACCCGTCAACCAAATAAACTACTAAAAAATTTTTTTGAAAATTTCAGACACGATGTTTTTGCGACTTTCTCTTAATTTGAACATCTCTTCATTTTTGGATTGTACGTCTGCAAAACTAGAAAAATAATCTTATTTTACAGGTTTTATTGCAAGTGTTTGCCAGGGAACAACATTAGGGCAAAGAACTATTACAAGTAAATCGGCAAAGCCGAAAAAGCATCCTGCATTTGACAAAAAGTCAAGGCAGCTTTACGTCGCATATCAGAACACCCTGCAACATAGGAACACAACGCCGATTTCAATTCCGCAGAACACTACTGTCTCTGAGACATTTTCAGCTGTTGTATTTCGACAAGCCATCATGCAAACAAAACAAGTAGATCGGCAAAGCCGAAAAATGCAACTTCTGGACCATGTTCTTGCAACGTTACATTCCAGTGGGCATACAGTTTTCTTTAGACACCACCGAATCAAGCATCGTACACCTTTGTGTAGAAAAAAAACAAGTTTCTGTGCGGCCGGGGATCTTCAGTGCATCGCCCAACGAGCTATTGCACAAGTGATTTTGAACACGATATCGCGATGTTCAAAAGTTGTTTTCGATTGGTCATCCTCGTGGGCTTGAGTCCGACGTGCACAAAAGTTGTTCCTCTTGTTCTCAGCTTTCGAACGATATATAAAACAAGTCTCAGCGTTCTTTAGAGCTCAAAATATCGTTGGCAGTCAATGAGGAATGCCAATCGAAAAAATGAATGTCCAACGGCCACTCCCCTACTACACAGACCACTAGGTGCATCGGACAGCGCTGAGAGCAGCAAGCGGACCATCAGCGGGTCGCGTAGATTCGTTTTGGTTTTGAAATTTTAAAAATCGGTTGATAAAAGCTAAAGTTATCGCCCGGACGCCCTCACAAGCCACCAGATAGCTACCTTTGCTTACGCTCTGCGCGTTTCAGAAGTTGCAAAAAAAAAAAACAAATTTTTGTTCGGGGGACCTCGCCCCCGAACCCTCTTCCATTGGCAAGTTTCCATCTACCATTGGCAAGTTCCTACCTACCATTGGCAAGTTGTCTCCTACCCTTGGAAAGTTGCCACCCACCTTAGGCAACTTTTCATCCGAGAGGGGATTGTGTACATTCTCAGTTTCAGCTGCCGACAGTTTCACTGTTGTTTTGTGTACATATCTGATCATATCTCTTTGAAAATGACGTCACCTCGCGACGGGTTCCGCTATATACAGATTTTAATCCAGAACGACTTGACAACGATTATTCAAACCCGATCATTCCGAACACGATAATAATACCCATGAAACTCGATCGATTGATCTCCACCGACGTTCTTGGCATCGAATTCTCATCACAGCCTGTTCCAATTGGCGAAAGTCATTGCTTCAGCTCAGACCAGACTTGTCTTTGTCGAGAATGAATCCGCCAACTATCTTGTATCGTGTCGACCCGCACAGCGGCCAAGTGGACCGTCTCGTCGTCGACATGACGTCGCGAACTCTTGAGCAAACGGTCTGCGGCTACTACATCTGGTTCGAGTCCGAGAACGTCTTCAACTTCGTCAACTACGACCCGACGCAAGATGAAGTCGATCCGCTGCTCGCTGATCGCGCCAAGTTCGCGTCGCATCGAAGTCACACGCCGTTCGCCGATTTTCCGGACATGAGCCAGAATCCGATCGAGACCTACTGGCCGGTGCTTGAGGAAAAGCTCCTTCGCTTTTGCTATCTTGAAGGCGAGGACAGCTGGCTGGCGTTCAAGGAGTCGGAGCCGAAAAGCTCGACGTCCGTCAACTTCTGGATTCCGGCGGACACTAGTACCATACGACAGTCGGACTTCGTTTGATGCGATGGCACGCCTCTCGGTGAAGCTGTCCAAAATGTAGGCATAGACAGTTTTGTTAGGACTGTGATGTCTCTGGTACTCTGTGATTTTTGCTGTGACGTGCAGTTTACTGCACTGAATGAATTTGGTGCTGTGCTAGCAAACTTTCCTGGCGGTGTTATTGATTGACTGGAGTGTTATATTTAAAGAGCGAAGTATATGTACTGTCCACTTGCAGAATTCTCCACCTGCGATCCAGAGTATGTGAATGACATATAAACGAGCTTTGGTTCCTGTGTGTGACCTTGACGAGGTACCGTACTTTTCCACTTATAGTCCCCGGTACATAACTTGATTTTAGCTATTTTAGGCAATAAACATTTTTCCCTAATTTAGCCCCCAAAGACAAAAATGGCAGTAGGAGCTTTTATCGTCACCGAAACGTTGGGTTAACAAGCATTAGAGAGAAAACGTGCGTAATACGAGAAAACAAAATGAAACCATCGTCTATAGTCTAGAACTTTTTTGGAACGACCTCAATATTTTGTGCGATTGTGACCAGCAAAGCGGTCATGGCTAAGAAGCAAAAGTTGCATTTGAGTGACTGAAACACAAAAATTTTTCCCCAAATTAGCCCCCCTGCCATTTATGCCCCCGGGGGTGGCTAAAAGTGGAAAAGCACGGCAAAATCGAAGCTGTAATTTGGCATCATAGCTTTTACATTGGTTTGCATGTATGAAGTAACCTCTGCAGATGGTCTAGCTGAAAGTAAGTGATGTCACATATGTGCCAAACGCGAGGTCCAAAACGAGAACTTTTAGCCGTGACGTCATATGTGTGTGTCCCCGAACGTGTCAGTCCCGCTATCCCATCTGACAAACAGAGAACATATTCGTCAAAACAAATCTATCAACATTTCGGCAATAGTAGCGACAAGAACGCGAAGAGCAACGTACTGTGCACACACTTCACGGGGTTGAAAATCGGATTCGAGCACAGATACTTTCAGACACTATGGCAACCTACTCGGCGAAGAGGACAGAAAAGAAGCTGTACACACCCATATTTTGCATAAGGAGTGTGGTGAACCGTGAAGCTAAACGGTTCCCTGTCGACGCGACTTGATCGCCGCTGAGCACTGAATCACACAGACGGTATCCTCGGCGACCTCGGCGTAGATAAACTCGTCGAGAAGCTTGCCGCAATCGTTTACTCGTATCGAGTGGCATTCGGGCTAAACGTAACGAAATGGCAAAGCTCAATGTGTCCTACCACAGGAAGCTTCTAACTAACCCCTTCAGAAGTGCACGTGCATGAAACACATGGCGTTATCCGCTTTGCCTTTCCGAGGTTGATGACGCGATGATCAACGACACAAAATTCTGCAAGAATGTTCAATTAGATTCGGGAAACTAACCATGCGAAGTTTGTTATACGAATTTTTTGCCAGTGTTAGTAAGCAACACATGCAACTGCGTAATTCAGATATCGGGTATTTCACATTGGCAAGTTTTGATAAAATTTGGCAAGTTTGGTCATTTGGCAAGTTTTGTCAAAATTTAACAAGTTCTGTCAAAATTTGAGAACCAGTTTTCTCGAGTTTGGATTCCAAGCTGTCAAAATTATGCCTAATTTTTCTGACATTTTGACACCTTGGTATCCAAAATCGGTTCAGCCAACCTCGAGAAAACTGGTTCTGAAGTTTTGACAAAACTGGCCAAATGGGAAGCTCCATGTGAAATACCAGATACATCAACTGGTCAGTGGAGCAGATAGGTATGCAGTCAAATGCTTGTGGCAGACCTCTGCGTGTTTCACCGTTACTCTCTACAGCAAAATACTACGAGATTCCCCGGAACCTAATCCCGCGCGGGAGATTATTCGGAAAAGTACACGCCATCTAACCAGTGTCAAAAAAACCGTTTCAAATGTTTCCCCACTATCTGTTCGCAAGCACATACGTCGATCGAGCCACTCGTAGAGATCCACCTCGGGTAGATCCTGGCACGCGACCTGGTTATTGCTAAAAGGGTGACATCAGCGGTAGATTGGAGACACTATCGATCAGACTAATTCATCGTACAGCAAATCATCTGGCATGTCGAAGATACGCGGCTGAATCTTCCGAATGAACTGACTGTTCGTGCAGACGATCTTCGAAAGTGTCGCCTTTCGAATCTGCGTTAGCTGATCTGCAAATGAACGAGGATAAGAAAATGGGATTACGGTCTTTTCCTTCCCTTACCTGGCGTAAAGCGGGTTTCGGCGACATCGTTTTCATACCAAAACCGATCGCATTTTCGAAGTCGTTGCATTTGTTCGCCGATGATGCACGCGGTTGTCGGGCCAACGAGGCCGCCCTTCACTGATGTTTCGGTCATAAGACCAGGGAAAAGGTCGATGTCTTCTGGGCTCCTACACGGAAGAATACGCGTCTTGAGCTTCTCTCCGATTTCTTCGCTTTTTAGAGCCACTGACGCACGTCAGCGACCCTATTACCATGGGCCGCGTCTGTCTGTGTGTGTGTCTGCGCCATAACTTTTGATATAAGAAGGTCAGATGACTGAAACTTTACAAGCGGATACTTTGGGGCAAGCCTAGGTTTAAGTTCTCATATGGGCTCTGGAAACCACTTATAACACAACCATCGATGACAAAAATTTTAAAATAGTTTTGAGCATAACTTTTGATTGCGTTAACGGATTTGGCTGAAAATTTAATTATGCGCTCTTCAGTTTGCATGCTTCAAAATTTCGTCGTCATCGATGGTTTTTGTTATAAGTGGTTTCATGCCCACTTGCGTCAGTGGCCCAGGAGGATCGGTACATCCGACTTGTTCAACTTCCTCATCAGCGCTTCACTCACTTGTAAGCAGCTTGCAACGCCTGAATAGCGTCATCGTTATCCGTATCAGCAAGATCAGCAAAAGTGCGCGCCCGCTTCAGCCCGCAGAATTCTCTAAACGCATTGTACGGCGGAATTCCATGCTCGCGAGCTCGCTGAATATTAAGTGAGATAAGGTCCATCCCCGAGAAAGGTCGTCCCTTGTGCTCAAACAGATGATTGCGGACACCCTGCGTGATGTGTCGATCGAAGCTCTCGGCAGGCACGCCGACAAGACCGAGCAAGATCGTGTCGACTCCACCATTCGCTGCATCGTAGAGTGGAGTCGTGTTCATGAACATTGTCTTCAACTCGAGGGGCTCGGAGAAGTTGTGGTAAAAGTCGTCCATGCGAGCGAATTCGGATCGGATGAGGGTGTGACCGAAACGGAAGGCGGCGGTTGCGAACGCGTTTGAGATCGTGGCATCGCAGTATGGATCGTAGTCTAATCAAGGAGCGGACTTTGGATAGAAGGAGCGCTTCAACTATTTAGCGTCAATTCTTTCGAATTTTCTTAGGTTTGACGACGATTATCTAGCTTGGGAGCGAATCAACTCAAAATCGGCTTTCAAACGCAATGGCCGAAGCTGCAACTCGGGGTTAGTAGAAAAATGCTCGATTCGAAAAATCGATGCTGAAAAATCGATTCGAAAAATCGATGCTGAAAAATCGATTCGAAAAATCGATGCTGAAAAATCGATTCGAAAAATCGATGCTGCTCGGCACTGGAGTGAGCTTCTTTCAAAAGCATCATAGCACAGCACTGTCAGTTCTTACCCGTGTTGTAGCCTTCCTTCTTCAAGATAAGCCCATACTTCTGCATCACCTCCATGCCGAGCACTTTCGGGAGGAACTCATTGAACACGATGTGCTGCATCATTGCACTAACAATCTTTCTCGTTTCCTGAACATCGAAATCGTACAAAGTGACTGACCATTCTTCACAAAAGAAAATGCCTTTAAACCTGGTAGATCTTCTCGTCTGTCCAGAAGTTGTTGATGCGACCGAGCCGCGTAGCGATGCGGTTGTGCTCACGCATGAAGACCGTGTGGAGCGCGGCCAGACCCGTCTGCTCGTTCACTCGACCGTCACCTTAGGCCAAAAGGAGTTCCTTCAAACTGACACGGCTGAGTTCGGAACCAACTCACCTGCCAGGAAGCACATATGATTCGTCGCCAATGATCGACAGTCCTTCTCCTTGAAGCCTTGCGGCAAGCCCTCCTTGAGGCCGTCAAAGTTCTCAGTATAGTTCAGCTTGCCTACAAAGAGCAGTATAGTCACCGAAGGTTCACGAAGAAGAGTATTATCTGGGTGGCACATAAACAACCAAATCCTGGGTTCTAAGCCGTCACGTGACCTCACCGGATTGGCTGGAGACCCAGCACGTAGAGCGCCCATTTGCCTAAAACTCCCGCCTTTTTCCCCATTGCCCGCGCAAGTCACGTGAGGGCGTCAAACTCCTGGACTTGGTCGTTTATGCGCCAGAATTGGCCGTAGCATGTGTTTCTAATCTAACTCCCTTGTGTCCATGGAAACGGTATCACATAAAACATAGTATAGTGTCCATGGTTGCAAAAAGTAGGGAGTTCGATCCACCAATAATTTTTTTAATCTACTGTAATTTTCTCCCACTGCTATCGATGCTCAACAAGTAAATAGATGCCCCTTGTTATAGTATCCATGGATCATGCACACTTTACAACTGTGCATACGCAATTTTTCTCTTTATAGCACAGGCAGACGATTTTATCAAGTTACAAGTGATATCCACTAACCGCCGCTGAATAAGCGCAGGTCGTTCGCCTGACACTCCGTTGAGCCGTAGATGTTTGAAGCGTCGATGAAGCTTGTGAGCTGATCAATCTGCTCTCGATAGCCGAGTGTTAACTGCCCGAGTAACGAGCGCGTGAGTGCCAGGCACTTCGGTGTTCCGTCAGGGTTCGTCGCCGGAAAGTGTGGATCGCCTGACGGAATCGGTATTGGATAGCAGTTCACGGAGACAGTTTCGCGAGAATCACATCGGCTGCAGTTAAGTGTTTGCCGATTTGGGCCTAAACGATGCCAAATAAACTTCGGTGCTCAGCTTCAATCGAATCGACCGATTTCGATTTCGCATCAGACTTCGGGGACTAACCATAAGGACTTTGTTATAAGAATTTATTGCCAATGATAGCAAAATTTAGCGAGGTTTTTGTTTCAGATTGAGGAATTGCGTTTCACAAAAAAATAAAAAACTTACGAGAAATTTTGTTTCAGAAAAAAATAAAAAAATGAAACAAAATTTCTCGTAAGTTTTTTATTTTTTATTTGTAAAACAAAGTTCTTCATACGGAACATTTGAGCGGATATAATTAAAAAATGTATGAGAAAAATTTTCTCACTGATTTTTGAAATAATTAATTATTTGAAAAAATTAATGAGAAAATTTTTCTCTCTCATTTAAAAAAAATTATGTCCGCTCAAACGCTCCGTATCCTCGTACATTTTTTGAAAAATTAATATTTTACTCGAAACAGGCCAATGCACTATGACTAGAAGGAAACTTGCCACTGGAGCAAAGCAAGTCGAATACTCCTACTCCACCGTAAGCAAACGCCGAGCTCTCGACAGCAAACACTACAAACTAATGTTTTACGAGTCTCCCAAAGGCTAATGTCCCTACCTGTGTGAATCGGCGCGTGCGTCATATCATGATCAAGAATCTGTCCAAACTGCATCAGCATATGCGTGTACTTGACGTGAAGTCGCACTTCCGTTTGATGCACAGCGTTACTGATATGCCGCGCACTCGGGAGGGGATTACCAGCAGCGTCTCGTTTTCGCGGTTCATCGAAGCCTGGAAAAATAGTATTCTTACTTACTTTGATCGAGTATTTGGAAAAATTAGTACCGTCGTCGTAAACGGGATCGACGAGACGGCGGAACGGATTGAATGCGTTGCCGTAGCTTGGAAAGCGGAGGTTGTTGCACCAGCCAGAGTAGGTCCGATAGGGGTAGGTGTGGTCGCAAGGAAACTCTTTTGGAACACAGCGTTCGTTGTTTCCGGAGACGTTACCTGTTGATGGCGGATAAGGAGAGCGTTTCTTAATAACTTCTTTCTGGACCAATGTACGGCGAGGCAGATGGTGCAAATTTTCACGTTTTTTATTATTTTTTGTTCTAGGAACTTTGTTTCAAATTTTACGAAGAATTTTGTTTCAAATTTTACGAAGAATTTTGTTTCAAAATTTTTTATTATTTTTTCTGAAACAAAATTCCTCGTACTTTTTATTTGTGAAACAAAGTTCCTCGTACAAAAATAAAAAACGTGAAAATTTTTAACATCTGCCTCGCCGTACCAACGGTTCCTAAATGAGCTAAAAATACATACCAATAATGTGCGACACGTCAACCTGCGGCAGAAGGCGCTGTAAAGTGGATACATCAAGGCGCTTGGGAAGTCGCTCTTCATCCTCTAGCCCATCGCTAGAACGACAGAGACATTTTTTAAACTCAAAAACATTAGGGCAAGAACATCGTTTCTAAACACACCCTCGAATAAGAACTTTCGTCGTTTCAAGAAGCACCTTCGAGACAGCCGCCTGATCGAGCGCCTCCTTCTTAGCACTCAAGATCTGCGAGTGTGCAAAGAGTGCATCTCCTGGTTTGACAGCGACGTTTCCTTCAAAGCGATAATTTTCCGTGTGAGTAAAGTGAGTGATTGAGTTGATCTTCTCCTACCTTCGCGGAACTGTCGCTCCTCCTTTTCGTCCAAGTCCTTCGCTTGTACTCGTCCGAGGCGGACGGCTTTCTCAAGAACGCCCTGTGTGATGGGCAACTGCAGCTTCGGTTCCGCTAGAGTCAGTATTGTAGAAGTTACGAACAAGTAAATGGCAGCGAATGACAACGTACAATCAATCCAGGGCTTCAAGCTCATTGTGTGAATGACCGAACTGTTGCAATCCATTGGATAATTCCTGTAGAAGGAAAGTAATTTACGATTATTCAAAATTTGGGACTGTGGACATCTCAGAGTCTAGGAGGAAGCGAATGATGTATACGACAAG
>JAQGBB010000344.1:0-20807 GCA_034691745.1 Prismatolaimus dolichurus
TCCATGTGTTAGAAAACTTCGATTTTTGCGTGGCGGACGTGAAGGAGGCGTTAGTACACGGTATCGCGTGTCGTACGTTGCTGTTTTTTTGTTTCGCGGCAGGATGCCTTTTCGGCTTTGCCAATTTACTTGTTTCTACAGAAGTGGGTACCCAACCAACTTTCTACACAATGTGAATTGAACTAAATGGGAATCCTATTAGTAAAAAATGCGGTAAGCTTTACCCTAAGCCTGAAACTAAGATGTCGAAAGTTAAGCGGGAGCATAAGCTTTTATATTGCTCGCTCCGCTCGCTCGCTTGCCTGATGCAAAAAATTTCACGTGCCAAACACATTGTCCGCATGAGGCACTATCTTCGACTTGAGATTGAAACTTTGTGCCCACCTTTAAGCAAGTCCTCTGCAGCTTGAAGCGAAATGTTTGCGACGTTTGCCACTCCTGCGCAAAAAGAGAAGCTTCACCGGCTAATTCTGTGCCCAGTAAAACTACTCCAAGCCTGCGAGGATCAATTAGAACATGTGGCCCTTCGCCTAGTGACGCAGTCGTGTCATGCAGGGCATGCCACCATAACATCGAGAACTAGCTAAATTAGTCAAAGAGGCGAGAAGAGAAAAAATTGCAGTTTTGGACTTACGAATCGCGCAAGATGGACAGCGGAACGTCCCGGCGTGGACGCCGTGACGCGCCGGAGAGCGTTAGCGGTGCCCATCGAAAGCTGCCCACTGATGCTCAAGAGGCGATCATTCGGCGAACCTGGCGCGACGATCCGGAAAGCCTTCAAGCGCGAGGAGTGAGAATTTACGACGAAATTTTTCGTCGCACCGCCGCTTCTCACGAGCTTTTCGTCGCGCACCTGGAGGACGAGCAATTCAGGGAGAGTAAACGCTACCACATCCAGAGCTTGCAGTTCGCCAAGGCGCTCGACGACGTCGTGAAGCATCTGGGCAGCGTTGAGGGCCACGTTAATCCGACGCTTCTCGAGATTGGCGTGCCCCATCGAAAATTCGTCGGAAGGGCCTTCAAGTAGGCCGATGTGTTGATACTTACCAACGTTCGTGCGCATTCTCGATTTTTAAAATTATTTTGAATTTTTAAATTTTAAAACGAATTTTGACTTTTTTTCGTTTCTTTTAAAACCGGAGATGTGGAACGTTTTCCGCGGCGTAATGTTCGACGTGGTGACGGCGGAGATGGAAGCTGACGCGGAAGACGGTTTGCCACAGGGAGATCGAGCAACGTTGATACGTGCGTGGGACGTTCTTACGAGTCAAACAATTGAGGAAATGCGCAATGGTTTCAAGCAGATCTAGCTTTAGTTGCTTGCTGGCAAGTTGGTAGTTAGCATTTTGCACGAAAAGAAAACTATCACGTACGCCAGAAGTCGCATCACTTCGATTCAACACAAATCTAATTTTCTCGAGATGAGCTGAACTGATTTTGGATTCCAACATGTCAAAATGTCGCAAAAGTTATGCGCATCATGCTGATATCTTGGAATCCAAAATCGGTTTATCCAGTCTTGAGAAAATTTGATTTTAGTGTCGAATCGATGTGGCGTGACTTTTAGCGGACCTAATACATGTAGCTTTCCTTCGAGGCCTTTCGGAAAGAAAAGGAATGTGAAAACTTCGAAGACGATAAGAAGGAAGAGGAGATGAAAAGCTAATTGGTTGCTTTTTCATTTTTCATCTCTTAACAGCGAGATGTGTTGGGTTTACAATACTTTTCCCGCGGAAAAAAAACGAAAATTAGTTTTCTGTGGAGTTTGTAAGAAGAAAAAGTAAAAGTTCGGGAGCTTAGAAGGGAAAGTAAATCTTTCGAGATTTTCCTTCAAAATGCGATTTGTAGTGCAGTGATCCACACGAGTGGTTATCTGGTCGTCCACGGGTCACTCAAGTATGACGTCATTAAAACGTGGGCGTTTCTTTGTCTTATACAAACTGTCACGTGACACAGTCGTCTCAAGCCGTGGCGGCCTAATTCGACGAATCCGTCGCGATATCTGTATGAAACGATAACTAATTAGCAATAACCACAAATATATAGTGAATAGAAACTGTCAATCATCCAATCCATAATGAATGGAAGCTATCGATAATTAGCGAAATTTTCAAAGTCATAAAACTTTCAGAATCTATAATGAGTAAAAAAGTGCGGACGTGACAATCTAGTGTTGATGAATGAGGTATTATTATTGTATATTTCGGGATTCTTCGTAATTCGACACATGCATGCAAGTGTCGAGGTGCGAGTGAGTTAGAACTCGCATGACCGGAGCAGGTGATGCAGTCAGAAAAACGTCTCCCCGTCCCAGGATGCTTGATGCACGATGTATGCAGTGAATATGTTTTCGATCACGCTAACTGGCGCTGCGTAGATGAGTAGACCAGCAAAGCCGAAGAGGCCCTGCCTTTTCGGCAACAAAGAAGTCGGATATACCGATCCTCGAGTTCCCGTGATGCTAGTGTGCCAGTTGACCTGAAATTAACCTATGACAAAACTACCGATGAGAGTTCCCTAGCTACTACGTCGCAACTGGACTGTACGTAAAAAACTTCCGCCGTAAATCCGTCAAGCCGCTCAAAAGTTAAACTCAAAACAATTCTGTAAAATGTGTGCCAGCGGACCTGAAATCGCTTACAACAAAACCATCGATGACAACGCGTTTAAGCTACGCCGCGTCAGGAACACAGCCACAAAATTTCAGCCAAATTCGTGCAACAAACCGCAGTTACGTGCAAAATAGTACATTTTTACACTGAAGTGGACCTGGTGAATTGCCCAGCTCAGCAAGCAGTGGGCCAATCTAAGAACTCAGGTCTATATCTGGGTAAAGGTACCTGCAAAAGTTCAGCCCGCTATCTTGCTTACTTCGAGAGTTATCGTTGCGATGGACACGGCCGCCGCATTAGGCCCAGTAACACAATTTTGCGTGGTATGTCAAAACACCCTGAAGCACATCGTCAATTTCTATCTCGAGTGACACTGAAATCATCCTAACATTTTCAGCGGTTCTATTCGGACAAACTGCCTTGCTGCCCCGTGCAAAAAAACATCCTGGCCAGGAGAGAATACTGTAGAGCGTGCCGTCTGACCACTTAGCCTTTTGTTTTCGTTGGACACCATGCGCGCGTCAGAGGCAGCATGCGGCAACAATGTCATTACTAGGTACAGAGTGCACAATGGAGCCTTATAAACTGTGCTATTTCAAGGAGTGCGCATTGTTTCTAGGGGGTGAAATCTCCGCTTGGGCCGCCTTTTAATTAAAGCAAGCGATGGCACGTCTAGCTTTTTTTACTTCCTTCTTGATTAGCTGTGTTTTTCCGCACAGATTTATCCGCTTCGCAAGTCGCAGCCGGCTGCTTACTAAATACTTCAGAAAAAAGCTCATTCAAAATTTCTGTCGAAAATTCCAAAAGTGAAATTTTTTAGATGTTTTTATTTTAGAGAATATTCTCCAGGAACGCTATCGCATAATTTTTCCAAGTTTTGGACAAAATCGCGTTTTTCTAGCATAATTTGTTATTTTAGCTTTTAGCGTTTTTTGCGAAATTTTCAATAATTTTGGAGCACTTTCTCGATTTATTTTCAAAACTTTAACATTGTGCTGAAACGATATTATTGCCCAGGACGTTTGTGCATTCTGTAATTTGTGGTGGCTTTACTCGCTACGGAAATGCGGTCACGAATTTCGCGTTTCGTAAATGAACGTTGTTTTGTTTAAACAAAGCTTTTGCGTAAGTTTGGAAATGTTGAAAATTCTCGTTTTTCCCTTTTTTTCATCGCGTTTTTCTAGGATTCCTAAGTGATGAAGCTACTTTTGAAACCTGCTAGAGCGTGCAGCGCGGAAAAAAGATAGTTTTAAGTCAAACTGAGATTATCCCCAAGTCGCCCTTATTCCCTTGTCCTCTTATCCTCCTTATCCCCGTTTCCCCATATCCCCCTTATCCCATATCCCCTTATCTTTCAGCCGAAAAAGGTCAGCGGGCGGTGTGAGCAACTTGCCGATGATATGTACCAACTGGCCAATGGGAAGGGAAAAATTTTTCCCGCACGAGAGCGCACATCGACAAATCGCGGCCTTCTCTTCTCTCTTGCTTCAAAAGCTTCTGTGCTTATGTTTTTTTGCCATAGGCAGGATGCAACTTCCGCTTTTAGCCTTTCCACATGTCACTATTTCGAGTCAAAAGGCGACTTGGGAGCTGCTTCCTTGTGCATCGTTCTGTCCTTTTATAGACTTCCGCACTTTTTTCGTAATGACAATTCACTTTTAAGTCAGAGCCAAGGAGTCGAAGAATTGGCTTCGAGGTTTTGTGATGGGCAACGTCGTGCGTCGCCAGCCGAGAAGAGGCTCGTCGATCGTTAGCCAGATTCCTAAGAATGGGAACGTATTTCTCGCCGACAAAGAGATCGCGATTGTTCGACGAGCGTGGAGCGACGATGTCGAAAGGCTCCAAGCGCGAGGGACGCGAATTTACGACGAAATTTTTCGTCGTACCCCACTCTCTCACGAGCTTTTTGTAGCGCACACGAACGACGAGAAGTTTCGCGAAAGTCAACGCTACCATGTGCAGAGTCTGAAGTTTATTCAAGTTCTCGACGACGTCGTCAAGCATCTGACGAACGTTGCGAGCTACGTGACTCCGATGCTTCGCGAGGTCGGATTTCGGCATCGAAAGTTCGTCAAAAGAGGATTCAGGTAGGCGACTTTGCATATAGATCAGTCGATGCTTTGGTGAGCAAATGGGTATGCTTAAATCCAAGAGGACTGGATTTTAGCCCTGCTTCACCTGGGAATCCCGGGTGGACGGGGATCCCACATGTCCTCGACCAAAGGTGTTATAAAATATTGCAGTCTCAAAAATGCCATCACCAGCGTACGTATTGGAAAATGATTGCGGTGTTGATGAAAGCATAGCAATGCGCTACCACAAAGAACGATTTTTATATCGCAAAAAAATCAAGTAAGGCTTTGAAAACTGGAAAAAATCGTGAAAAAATGGTCAAAATTGTCAAAAATTTACAGGGAAATGGGTGCTACACCGCAGTCTGGCGGGGATCTCAGTGAAGAATTTGCGAGAGAAATGTGGGTTCCCCCACAGCATGGTGGGGATCTTTATTGAGAATATTATTTTTATCAAACTGCTTATGTCGAGCTCTATTGACAAGTTGCATTTGACATTTTTTCGCTCTTTCTGTTATTCTTATTCCAAATTAGTTTCTTGCAGAAATTATTCGAAAAGCTCATTTTTATGTAAAATAACAGTCAACTGAACATATCAATATAACAAGTTAACTTGTTTGAAGATCCACAAAAAGAAATAATCGTTTTATGGATTAAAAAAAATGGAAAATTGAAAATAATAAAACTTTTTCTTTGGAAAAAGTGGCTTCTGAAGACATACTTTAGGTCAGGGACGGGCAGCCGAGGAGCACATGTGCACCCCCTGAGGCGTCTGAAGAGCACAGATGCTCTCGCAAGACCTCAAAAATCCATCGTAAATTGACTTTCGAGGCTTAAAAAATATAAAAAAATCCGCCGCTCGCTTCGCCAGGGGCGTTTTCTATACGTTAATCCCCAATGATCCGATCTAGCTACGTCCCTGAACATGACACCTAAAATTGTGGCACCCGTGGGACTCCAGCCAAAAATATGGCTTCGTAGAGCTCCAAGACTGCTTGCCCTTGGTGTAAGTGTAGCTTCAGAGATTTTAAAACACTTGACAATTTTGTGCGTTTCGCACCAGGCCTGTTTTGTACCTTTGCACTGTCTCGTTAATTGTCAGGCCCGAGTTATGGGACGTATTTCGCGAAGTCATGCGCGACATTGTCACCGAAGAGATGAATTTCGTCGACGACGACGAGCTGACGCAAGAGGATCGACAGATTCTAACGGTTGCATGGTCTACTCTTTCAAATCAGATCATCGAGCAAATGCGTTATGGTTTCGAACACGAATCGACATGAACGCGATGCCTTTTAATATTTTCGATTCACTACTTGAGTACAGCTGTTCCGCGGTAGCTTGTTACAGCAATGCTGCTACTCTATTGGCGCAGTAGAGGTGTATGAGTAAGGTCGATGGCTACAGTTTTCATGCAGCCAAAATAAGATACGATACCAGACAGTATGAAGAATTCTTTGATAAATTGAAATAAATGACTGAAGTTGACAAGTGTGCAGCACTGCCTAAAATCCAACCGAACCCAACCCGAGCAGTCGAGATGCCCAAACTTCAGCTCAACCCAATAAAGTGCCTAAAATTCAACCCTATTTTTAAATGGCGCGGGAACCAATTTGCTGTGAAAATAGCGCTTTTTTAGGAAAATTAAAAATTTCTTAAAAGAAGACGACGAAAATTAAGAAAGAAATCAAGAAAATATTTTTAACAGAGAAGACGCATTCGCACATACTTTAAAACTTTTGGGGTTGGGCTGATTTTACTATGATGAGATTCCGATTTTCGGAATTCCGACCACTTTTTCAATTTCGACATTGTTGGCTCAAAATGCCTCGGAATCGAAATTGCAACCGCGATCAAATTTGCTGCTATTTTTGCCTAATTTTTATGCCATTTTGAATTTTTTTAATTTTTGACTCAAATTTTTTGTATCAAAATTTTTCAACTCAACCTTTCAAATAAATCAATAAACGCAAACAATTACCGCCAGTGTGTCTTCTGCGTGACAGTAACGCGCTACAACTCGGCGCGGAGTAGTGGATGGTCTGCTAGGCCAATTCCGATTTCATTTCCGATTCCGACAAATTTTTTGAGCAATTCCGATTCCGACATTGAAAAAAATCCTGATTCCAAACATCAATTGATGAGCGTTATGCACAACAGAAATACAGCAACAATTTGTTGACAAGAAAACTAAGACACCAATGATTTTTGCCACTTTCATAGATTACTTTGCAATTTTTGTGCATTATTTTTCATAGCACACTATACGGTATTTCTACGTCAAATGTACACTATTTTTTACATCCAGCGCAATTTGAAATTCCAGAAGGAGCGTCAATGTTTCCAGTTGAACTGTCAGCTTCTTTAAAGTTTGCTAAAGACCTGCATGCGATGAAGAACACTTGTTTTGATGAGAACCTTAGCTGAACTAAAATGACAATTCTTCCCCACCACGACCGTGCGCCGTGAGTTTCGCATCCGATACCGCCATGCTGTCGTAGCTTTTGCCGTTCCTTCCAGCTTCCAGGGTCGGAGCAACGCTGCTTGTACTGAAATGATAAATTCAACAAAAACTTAGCATAAAATAAAATATTATTGTGCGTTAGTGGATTAGAATTTTACATCTCTCTCGCTCACTATTTTGCATGTTTCGTTTTTCCACAACAAAGTGGTTGGCTGAAGAGGTGTTCCATTTCTTCGAGCTCCTTATTTTTCGTCTCCGGCACGATCATGAAGAAAATAATCCAACCAGTGAGGCTTATTCCGGCGTACAAAAAGTAAGCACCTAGAGATCCACAAGTAAGACACGGTGGTGTGCAAATGATCCGACATAGGCAAACGAAAGTGGGTGACTGTTTCCTACCCTGCTTGGTAATTGCGTTTGCGAGCGTCAGGAATGTGAGCGAAATGACGAGATTAAAAATCCAGTTGAACGAAGTTGCCACAGCACAGCCCGTACTTCGAGCAAAGTGAGGGTAGATTTCAGCGTTTATCGTCCATGGCATTGGGCCCAAGCCTGAAATCAACGAAGTATTGTCTACCAGTACATTCTTAATCAAACTAAATTGTGTGCCACGTACTGAAAAATATTCTGTCGACAATCTATGAAATATTTTGTCGAAAGGTTTTTAAATTATGATTATAGAAAAAAACTTAAATAAAATTGAAGTAGAAATATTTAAAAAACTCGCTGTCAATTTGGCTTTTCATTAAAAAATAATTTTAATTCTTTTTCTGTTTAAATTCAAACTTTTCTCAAACAGGCAAACTATGAATTTAACCACGTCAAGTGACATCAAGAGAACAACGCGACAGCGAATTTCCGCGAACGAACCCGATGAGAACGAGCAGAGATAGAGAAGCATTCCGACAATTGGCAACCACGCAAGGCTGCTGGGGCACCAGCCGTTGGCGAAGATTTGTTCGAAGGGGCCCTCCTTTGAACGCTCTTTGCTGCATCGACTTCCGTTGATCGCGTAGAGCGTGTTATCCCCATTAACCTTGAGGCAGACGCCCGTCGACGACTGAAGCTTATCCGTGTAGCAGAAGCCACAGTTGGGCATGTATTCGCAAGCCGCACAACCAAAATTCGATGTGTCCTGGCAGAGATACTTGAAGTCAGAAAGGTCGGTTATGTTTTTGGCCGCACCAGGCGCACTCGAGTCGATTAGCGTAAAGCCAACGCCAAGAATAAGTAAACAGATTATTACCCCTGAA
Organism: Prismatolaimus dolichurus; assembly: GCA_034691745.1. NCBI lineage: Eukaryota > Metazoa > Nematoda > Enoplea > Triplonchida > Prismatolaimidae > Prismatolaimus > Prismatolaimus dolichurus. The sequence continues at coordinate 8,402 of JAQGBB010000344.1, forward strand.
ATGACATGCATAAATTTCTTGCTTTTATAGCAAATCTTGCAACAGTAGGTTGTTTCTTAACGCAAAACACATCGCTAGGACATTTAGCCCTAGCCGAGGGCTGGGACGTTCATTAGAGGACGCCCACGCCGGCGGCAGAAACAACCACGTACACCATCAAGTATTTGCTATAACTTTTCAGGGATCTTTTCAGCAAAGTTATTATTCAAAATGTTTCATGTCGAAAAAGTTTCGCGCAAATTTTACATTTTATGCAAAATTAGATGTCTTTTGCCGTTTAAAAAACGCTTTGAACCTTGTCCCGAAATTTTGCTTTTTTGTTGCTATTAACACTAATTCAAGATTTTTTCACGTGAACTTAGCTCAGGCCACACGTTCTCACCTGCCATGCTACCGAGCGTGAGCATTCTGCGTCCAATTTTCTCGACCAAGTAAATGCCAATAAAGGTGCAAACAAAGTTGACGCCATTCGTTGCGGATCCCAGCCACAGTGCGAGTTGTTCGTCTCGGACGCCCGCCATCTGTATTATTGGCACGCTGTAGTACCTGCAACGTTATCGAAAGCTCTATTACGTTTCTTCGTTTTTCGCTCGCTTTTCTTCAGGCGTACATGACGGTATTTATCCCGGAGAGCTGCTGAAATGTCATCAGAGTGCAGCCGACAATTAAGGCGCGCCGCAGGTGCGGTGTTGTCAACATGGTAATGAGAGGGTGCTTATTTCCTAAACAAGTCGGATTTACAGGATCATCGAGACACAACGAAGCGCAAACCGGTTTTGACGCGAAAACGAGCTTTCAACATGAAATAAAACATATGATTGAAAAATACAAAAACGTGGGATACGAACCAGCGAACGGCCGGTTTTTTCGGTTAACCGAAAAAACTGAAATTTCCGGTTTTTAAGGGTAACCGAACCGAAACTTTTCGTTTTTTCCCTGGAAACCGAAAGGAAACGGTTTTTTACTTGTTTTTTTCGGTTTTTTATTCGCTTAAAAATACGCTTTAAACGCGTTTCTTCGCTATTTTTTGCAAGTTTTTTTGTCGATTTTCCTATTTTCTGTCTGAGGTATTGTTGACAGAGTGACCATTTGTCTTACTTTTGGTAGGTTTTTCTTATTTTTTGGCCCCTGTTCTACTTTCGACCGGTCAGAAAGTAGAACAAAAAGCTTGTTTTTAGGAAAAAATCGAGACAAAAACGCTTTCATAACTTCCAGACAGAGAACGCTGAGCATTGTCACAGAAAAATCAAGCATGTGCGCTTGGTGGCACTTTTAACATGAACATAACACGTGCGTGTGTTGCTCAACGCTGATTATCCAGTGCAGGCCGAAGACTCAGTTGTGCAGGCTACAGCCGGTTTAGTTTCTTACGATAAATTACTGCTTGATCTTATGTCTAGCACTGCTTCTGTCTGCAGCCTCCGCTTCCGGCTGCCTTCGCTATGCAGCAGTCGTGGTTTTAAAAGCGATGAGCACTGATCTCAACGAAAGTTTTTTTTTTTCATTTTTTGAGGCAGTTGAATTGGGCCATCTAAAAGCATGCTTTCGAGTTTTCAACAAATAAACTGAAATTTTGGAAAAAATACGCATCAAAAAAGTTTTTTTGCAAGCGAGCAGTTCCGCAAGACCTCAACGAGCTGAGCACAAATCTGGTCTCCTTTTTACGCTCCTAGGTTTCGATCTTGAGATATGGGGTTAAGAAATTTAACATTGTTCTACTTTTGACCGGCTGGAGATGGTTACGTTGATTGTTTACACAGCTCCAAAAACCAACTTGACTGTTCTTCTTCTGGTTTTGTCGGTTTTATCCGTTCTTTCGGGGTTTTCAGTTATTTTTCAGTTAATTTTCGGTTATTTTTTTCAAAACCAGCCGTTCGCTGATACGAACCTGCCACGCCCTGCAGGTAAACCCCAGCGCGCGTTCCACATTTTGGAGCGCTGTTGCACCACCGAAAATGCTGGATGACCCATTTCAAGTCAGAATTAAGACCAGGGCTTTTAATTGTGCACGTTGAAAAAGTACGGTGTCCAGTCTTGCAATGTATCGCAAACAGACAGCAGGTTCTGGTCCGGTTGCAGTAGACCACTGCCCTGCGTCCCTGGGACTAAAAATCAGCTTTTTCGTCGAGAGCTAAAAGCCTAAATTAAGACCATTCATTTTTGCATTTTGCCAAGCGAGCAGCAAAGCAGCATGCTACTGATCAGATGTCGACTATTCCCTCTTCCCATCGGCGCAAATTGTTTGAAAGTCACGTACACATCTTTTTTGCATCCTACCTGGAGCGCGCAGCGCGAAAAAGAGGATAGCTATACGGTCAAATTGAGATTATCCCCTTATCCCATATCCCCCATTTATCTACCCTTATTTCCCGGCCGATAATAGTTAGCGGACGGTGTGAGCAACTTGGCAATGGTAGGCGCCAACTCGCCAATGGCATTGGGGGTTCGAGGGAAGAAGCCCCCGAACATTTTTTTATCTACAGGAAAGCGAGGAATACGTAGTACATAGAGACATGACCTACTTTTCTCTCTTGCTTCAAAAACTTCGGCGCATGTTTTTTTTCTTCAATAGGCAGAATGCACTTTGGCTTTCAGCCGTTCCACTTGTATCGCGCTCCAGTAGGCCGCTAGCGAGACAGTTTGTCGGGATAGAACAGTCGAAAAATCACGTATGCGCTTGCACACACATTTTTGCGCACGGCAGTAGCTGTTGACGAGATACAACCGTTGAAACTATCAGACAGACATAATGTTCCTCGAGATAATAAATTTAGAAATCGGCCTTCTGAGGCACGACTAAAACTGCCTGGACATTTTTTACGGCAGGATAGGGTAACCTGAGAAATTATGGATAAATTGGCGAGTTGGCGTCGTTCCGACGTCTCAATCGCGCCAGAGAGAGCTAAAGCAAAGCGAAAGCGATGCATATTGTAACTCCGACAATGGCCTACAACGTACGCCGGGTGGCCGGTTCGGAATCTGCACATGGGCGGCACGACAGCGCCGCAAACTTTTTGCCGATTTCGACTTTCGAGTCGCAAAATTACGCAGAGTAGACTAAATTCGACGAAAAATCAGCGCATGCACCGATCGGGCTCAAATTTGAATTCCTACATTAGAATTCGATCTAGTTTTACGTGAGCCGCTCGGATTCGCTGCGCGCCCGCGTTTAACGGCGGAACTGTGAGGCCGGTTTTTCGCAAATCCTATGTAAAATCGCGAAAATTAGCAAATTTTGCATAAAATATTGCGGCCGAACGCGTGGGCCGATTGGGCTTAGATTTTTCACACTAACATCGTTTTTCCTCTAGTTTCAGGAAAAAATACCAGAACTTGAACGGGCGTGTGGTTGCGAAGAAAACCGGGTACGAGTGACATGTCCTTTTTGGGTCATACCGTACTTTTCCATATAAAGCCCCCGGGGCTTTATTTGAAAATGCTCATTTTTAGCAAAGAAATTTTTTTCCATATATAGCTCACTCAGTTTGCAACCCCCCTCCGTTTAGAGCCCCCTCACATCACAGCTTCTCCAAACCATAATGAACACCAGCAAATGAAGTCGTTTTTTACTTGTGCAAGCACTACTGTATTATGGCAAACGAGAAGCAGGTCTGTCGAATCCAGTAAGAATCGCTGCAGTGAATTGACATTAGATCAGTGCGTGCACACCAGAGTGTTTACCTTTTCCAAGTTGAATGGTCAGATACTTGGGCAAATTTCGGAATTGAAAAAAGAATTCAAATAAAGACCCTCCGCCAAATACAGCCCCCGGGGCTCTATTGGGGGGGGGGACTTAATATGAAAAAGTACGGTAATCGCGTCACTGCCATTGGCTCTCCTACGACTCCCGGACGTCACAGTAAGCTGCAATTTGGCAGACAAACTAATTTTAGGTCCCGACAGACGATTCTGAAGTCAGTTTGACTAACACTTGCCGCACACTCGCGCTATAGGGCACGAAGCTACACATTAGCTATGTGGTTGATAGCTAATGTGTAGCTTCGTGCCCTATAGCGCGAAGCTACACATTAGCTATGTAGTTGATAGCAGCCCATTTCAAAGACTCGATTTCGCATCGATTGAGCTGATAACCGGCAAACTGACTAATTTTCAGGTTCTGAACACGAATTTGACTATGAATAGCGTATACGCAAGCTGTCAATCTTTTCTACACTCCTTTTTGCCTTGGCCATCGACGGCGCTAGAAAAGAATCCGTAATTCTGAAAACTACTTCCGTTCTAATAACTTTGTTTAGAAAAATCCCAAAAATCTGCAATTTTTTTCCGCATACTCGGGCCGTGGCAAAACTTTTTCCTTGCCGGAGCTCTTTCAGTGAAGAAAAACTTAGTTTCAAAAACGTCGTTTTTTCGCCGACCCCAAATTTTGAACTTTGCCATTCGCGTTCTCACGCGCGCGTGCGAATTACGGCTTGCGCGCGCTACTGGTGTGTAGCCGGAGGCCTCAACTTTGAAACAAACGCTAGCTGGGCCGGCTGCGTGCACTCATGCGTGCGTGGCCCCTGTCGAAGCTTAGTTCTAGACGAATCCGTAATTTCTCAGGTCACTCTACCTTTTCAGCTTTGCCGATTTATTTGTTAAATGTGTTTTATAAAAATACCAATGCAATAGATTTATTCTGCTGTATGTAAAAATAAAGCAGTTCCACGTATTGGATTTGTTTAAGCTGCTTCCCCTCTAATTCGTACCGGTTGCTTCAAGCTCCAGCAATGTTTGCCTATGCGACAACTCGATGGCTTTGAGCTCCCACTCAGCAAGCTCTGGAGTTGAGCAAACTCTAGCCAGAACCACTCTTGCCTGGTCCTCTTTGCCGTGCGTCGCAAGCCATCTTGGGCTTTCGGGCATGAAGAAGAAACCGATGAACTGTATTCCGGCTGGAACTGCGGCAAGTCCAAACATCAATCTGCACAAAAATTCACTTCCGCAAACGTGGATCTCAACCTCTTTCACTTGCGCAAGCCCTGCTCATTAGTGATGATCAAAACAAATCGAACTAAGTGGAATCGAATCGCTTTGATTAACGCTGTCAGAACTATTGGATTCTACTCATAAATTTCGCCGCTATAGAGCTTATCCACATGACATTACCTAAATATTAAAAATTTTGGATCCCCTCCGTCACCTGGCTTAACACATAAACATAGACTAAGATAACCTGTCCAATTGGAGCAGTTTCTTACTCTAATTACTGCCACGCGCGCAATACTGAACCGATCGGGCTGCGGTCATTTTTGTTCGATAGGTCTATGCGTCGGCTACCTGACACTATGTTTGTTTAGCAAAAATTCGCACAGGCGGCCGAGCGCGGCGACGATGATCAACGGTCACCACTAAGTGGTCAATGTTTGACCGCTCATAACTCGAGAACAAGCACACTCGAGCACCAATATTTTGAACCGAATTTATTCAGCGCAGTGAGAGCTTTAAGACAGTGTCTTCAAATAATTTTTTGTTGAGTCTAGCGCAAGTTATGCTAAAAAAAAGTAATTTTATCCACGTTCCGCCAATTTCGCGAGTGCTTATTTGAAGTTCGACATTCGCTCTCTCTTCACCGCTTGGAGCTGTATTGTTGAAATATTTTTCCTGGGGTAGAATTAGGCTTAAATTTCGAAAATAACATTAGTTTTGAGGTGCGACCTCAAAATTTGTTTCACAAAGAACATTTACCTCAATTTTTTAAAAGTTTTTTTGAAGCAAATTTTGAGTTTGCACTTCAAAACTAATGTCATTTTCGAAATCTGCGTCTAATTTTACTCCAGGAGTAAGTGTTTCAGCGATGTAGTCGCAAGGAGTGAGGAGAAAGAAATTTTTCTCTATCTCGAAAATACGTGCAAAATGCGAAAAACGGCTATCGTAGTCCAGCCGATGTGAGGAGCTGGATCAAAACCGACCAGATTCTCGTAATCGGAGTATAAAAGTTACCCGAAATTCAAAGTTTGAGGTCGCTGGAACGATTAGGTGAGCTGATGCGAATTTTAGTTACGCCCAAATTGGAGATTTCGAAAAACGTGAAATTCCAGAGAAAGAGGGAGACGCCCCCCTTCCCGTGTCGCGCATACGCAAGGCGCGGACCGGTCGACCCGCGCACGTTGTAGAGGGGACTCAGACATACCATTTAGACAGAGATAACCTCCCATGATCTTTACTCATGCAACAGTTATTAGCGATCTCCCGCAAAACTATGCCCGAATTGGACACGCTATCTTATCTTTTACACGTACCGTCACCTTTCACGGAAAATTTGGGGACCCCCTTCCCCCTCCGCAGGTGACGTCATATATGAATAAACTTTGAAAGCTTCGAAATCTAAATTTAAGTTTAAGCTCACAACTATGTTTTTTCTGTTTAGGCAGCTGAAATATAAACGGTTTTTTTTTCATATCAACACTATTAATAATCGATTTGTGCTCTGTTCATCTCGACACGACTCGCAGCGGATCGATTCGATTTACAGAATTTTAAAAAATTGATTCGATATCATTTTTAAAACTTTTGGTTTAGGGTCCGCGTACCGCCATGAATAGGAATTATCGAGACTATTAAGAGCCGCAGCGAGAACGCCGGCAACGAAAAAGCCGAAGGTGATGAAAAGTTGAAACAGTGTGATTAGCCGTCCACGTATATTCGGAGGTGACGCTTCGGCAACGTACGATGGAATTATCGTTGAAGACATGCCTAATACAGAAGCAAGACGGTTGGTTTCTAGGCAATTGTAGCATCAAATTTTTCAAAATAAAGACAAACGAAATTTTGAGCAGAATTTGAGGAATTTTCACATTCTTTACTTAAAAAATTAAATTTAAAAATTTAAAAAATTTAAATGAAAAAATTTTACATTAAAAAAATTAAAAATCAAATTTAATCTACAAAGTTTATAGGAAAAAAATCAAAAAATTTTAAACCGCAATTACGCAAAAATTTCGAACGCAGTAATTGAAAATGATCTTCTCTTTCGAAAATATTAGAAACGCACATTTGAATTATATTAATAGGGACAACTGACTTCTTCAGTGGCCCTAAAAAGGTGTTCTTTAATGTTTTCAGAAAAATTCGTTTAGGTTCAATTACTCGACTCATCTATTTCATGCTTGCCTATTGCAATTCCGAGAACGATTCTTCCAATCAATAAAATCTCCTTGAACGGTGAAACGGCGAGAATGATCGAGCCGATCACGAACGTGAGACTCGAAAGGATGATGATAGGCTTGCGTCCGAACTTATCATTTAGAGGACCGCCGACGAGCGAAAAAATCGCCGCCGCGAGAAGCGTTATCGAGATAATAAGCTCGTGCCAAAAATCGTTGATTTGCTTTTCGCCTGTCCAGAAGCCACGTAAAACTACCAGCCCACCCGATACGATTCCCTTAAAAATTTCAAAACTAAAGCTCAACCAAAATTTACACTTATTTATTTCTTTTCCTCACAGTGTCGTATCCGAAAAGGAAGCCTCCCATCACTGCCATCACGGTAATGAGGTAGACTAAAGGCTTCGTCGGCCCACCGTGGGGTGGCGGACCCAGCTCTTTCTCGAAGCCGCTTCCCTGAAAGCCCTAAGCAAACGTCAATAAATCGATAATGAGCCTTGAAGTTAGCAGCTTACAGTTGCTGCAGCTACTCCAACCATCTTGGCTCTTGCTTGTTTGGCGTTAAAATACGACTGACGTTGCAAGAGAAAGCGAACGAAATGGCTTTCTTATCAAAGTGCAGTCCAAGATGTCAAGATGGGCCCTATTTGACGCTTATCAGCTCGCACGAATTGGTGCAAGCTAGGCGCCAATCGTCGTCGGTCGTTTTGTCGTCATGTGAATTGAAAGTGCGCCATTCTGCTAAATAGGGCCACAAAGCAGCAGAAAAACTGCTGATTTTTTGCGTTATTAACAAGAAAACAATTTTTTACAAAATCTTGTTATCAGAAGGGCTTACATAGGGTTGGCATCCCCGAGGATCCCGGGGGAATCCCCTGGGGATTCCCCGGGGATGGGGGATTGGAAAAAATCCCCGGGGATTTGTCAACGAAAAAATTTTTACGACTAAAAAATTGCATTTTCTACAATTAAAATTTTTTTTATTTTTAAAAATATACACGTGCGAGATAGGCGGGGGATTTTCGGGGGATCCCCTGGGGATTGGGGGACGGCGGAAAAATCCCTGGGGATTTGCCAACCCTATTAATTGCGAACAACTTTCGGGAACTTTGTGGGTTCGATCAAGAGCAAATGCAATACCTCGTTGGTTAACGCGTGGCTCATGTGCGAAGTGGAAGAAGTGAGTGCCGAAGAGCACGCAGAGGAATTTCTAGAAGTGGCAGAAGAGCCTCTGATGACGCTACCGATCACAGCTGTCATGTCAGCACTTGTACACCCGATTATTCAAAAGGGAATTATGACGAAGATTTTAGCCTAGTGAACGCGACGAGTGGTTCAAAGGTGCCCACCAGGGTTACTCTTCTCTCGCTAAGGAAACCGGTGAAAACAGTATACCGACTGGCCGCCGCCGAGCAAAGAAGAGCTACGCTTTATTGAAGCAATAGCTCTGAGCGAAGACGTCACGGTGAGTGACTACCTCACAGGAGACGGCGAAGTCGAATTTATGGCCTCTTGCGAGGAACTGTCAGACTTGTCTGACCCCGCTATGTACGCTTCATGGCGCAGTGACCGTGACCATTTTTTCAGATTTTTCTATCGCAAAACTGCCAGAAGTGAGTCGAAAAGGTTTCTTAATAGTTTTGGTAGCTAAAAACTGAAAGGATTACTTTGGTGTAAATCTATGTGCTTTGTTAGCTAAATAATAGAAATGGTCACAAGAAGCCGAACTAGGTTAGAAAGATTCACACACCTGTCTATCCGCTAGAAAGGCGAAATCGAGGAACAATGACTCCGGTAGCTCGTATATAATAGCTCCTTGACAACCCGACGCACCGCAACACAAACAAATCAGCGCCTCAGCACACAGAAGTGGTGCAGCTCACCTCGGCTATATTTGAAAGCATCAAAAACGTCGTTTTGAGTGTGTTACATTATCGATCGATGTTTTCGGCAATGACATCATTGAGAGGCGCCGGCGGTCTCTTCGCCGACGAAGGTGACCCGATGCAAGGCGACGACATCATCAGTGGAAAATCGGAACCAGTTCGTATTGGCGACTACGTTTGCCTTTACATCGCCGAGAAAAAAGACCACCAGGGTTACGTCTTTGCCTATCAAACGAGGTCTGCAATGTTTCCACTCTGAGAAGGCTTGGAATACTAGCAAGCCGATTTTTTAGCTCAGCGTACTCCGAGTTGGCAGTTGGAAAAGACCATAACAAAGAGGCACCAGAATTGCCCAGCACGGAGGGCACTTGTGCGTATGCTAGGGCATTAAGCAGCTGACCTTCTTAAAAAACAGTTGGGCCTCAAAAATGTTGAAAACAATAAACTCATTGGCGCAATTTTGTCAGCCACATATTGCTAGGTGGCGGAGAGGTGTCTGGCCAATGATGTCCTAAGGTGCAAACCATAGCTCATCTTTATGCGTTATCCTTTATAGCCAGGGGAAAGGAAGGGCCACGGTATCTGAATTTTTTGATTATGTAATATCTGGATGACCACAAAGTCCATTTGCATATCGCATCGTAAGGCTCTGGTGGCCCTTTTGCAGTCAAACTCTTGTTAAAAATGATAAATTATTCTCTATCACCTTCTGCAGCTATCGTCTTTCAAGTATGTGCTACAAATGGTTACAAATTTAACAAGAAATCGTCCAAAAGTGCGCCAGCGCGCAGTGAGGACGAAGCGGACGAGGACGATAAGGGACAGGATGAGAACGACTACAAGAAAGCAAAGGTAAAGATTGGTCGGCACATCCAGATCCAGCATTTTTTCTGCACGCCTTCAATTCTTTCAGAAAGCAGCCGAAAATGAGGACGAGGAAAATAAACTGTCGCAAGCCCGGCAGACGGGCACCATGGTTGCGTACGGGCAGATAGTACAACTCCGGCACGTGTTCTCAAACAAATTCGTCCACATGAATCCGCTGCAGACATCGTTTACAGAGGGCAGCAACATGCTAGTACGTATCGTCTTCTCTCTGCAAAATTAATATTTTTATATATTACCACATTATTTTTCACATTTTTCACAAAATGACGAAATGGATTTCTGTTACTACCGCCTTGAAATGGAGAACAAAATTTAGATATGATGCAAACCATTCAGCGAAATGGCGTCAAGATTTTTGAAGAAAAATAGCGAAAGTGTTTGGATTTTAATTTTATCGAACTTTTTTGCATTTTTTTTTCATTTGGAGTTATAAATTCTTCAATCAACATTTTGATTTTGATAGTTTTCTATCTTATTGTTTTTCTGCGCCATTTTGCAGGTCGAGCTGAAAGAGCAAAACGGCAAAGAAGCTCAGTTCAGAATAAAACCACGATACAAAGTGAAATCGGAAGGCGAATATGTGCGCATCTTTTTTGACACCAGCGTTTTGAATTAAAAAAGCTTTTTCACCTATGTGTACGTGCAGGTTCAATACGGAGACCTCGTCGCATTTGAGAGCGTTAAGCGGCCCGAGCAGTTCCTCCAACGCAGCAAGAACCCGTTTGGTGAAAGTTCCATCTACAGCCAAAGGTGTCGAATTCGACCGGCGATTATGTGATCATCCATTATTTACGTAAACAAAAAATTTAAATTTCTCGACACCCCCTCCCCATGCAAACGTTCATCACGTTTTGGCCGAGCCCTCCCCTTAGAACGCAGAAAAAAGAGCCAATCAAGCCTCGAGTCGCCTTGTTCTTGGTTGACTCTCGTTCAATCTGCCTAAAAATACGCAAAATGTAAATGATGACGTTGTCCTTTTGAGGGGACCATTTACGTTATTTCTGCTTCAACTTTAGCTTCGTCGTTCTTGATCGCATTTTACACTTCTTTCGTCTTTTTCTGATTTATTTGGTTGGAGTTGAACGGTGTGCCTTAGCAAATGCTTCGGAGAACCGAGTATAGAGTTCTGTGCTTGTGCTCATATTTGCCTGATTTTGAGGGCATTTTCACACAAGGTGGTGTTCTCACAGCCTACAGCGACTGCCTCAAAATACGTGGACACCACACTGTGCATAAGCAGAGATTCGCTCACGTAAAACCGCCTATAGGACTGAACCGGCGACCCCTCTAAAAAGTGCGCGGTCAGCGCAACACAATCTTGCCTTTCTTCTTCTGCTGTCCTCTCTCCCGCTTTTTTCTTTCCCTTTTTTCTCCTCTTTCCCTACCGTTTCTTCCCATTTTTTCTGAGCGGTCTTCGCTTTTTTTCCTTTTTTCTGCGCGGTATTCGAGTTTCCGCAGAGTTCTGCGTGGTCTCCACTCCTATGCAGTCCTACCTGAGCGGATCTCTGGCATAAGCTCTTACAAGCGGACAATATAGCTACGTCGAGACACTTTTGACTTAGCGCGGGATTACAAAACTTTGGTTTTCTCGATGGCAAAACATACTTGGATCTATATGTGTATGGAGATTTCCACTATCGTCGGCAATTTGAAAACGTTGCTGCTTACGTAAACATATGCCTTGACCCCCTCCTCCGTCCAAGAGTTCGTCAACGTTCGTCAACATTTGGCCGACTCCCCTCCCCTAGCCGTTTACGTAAATTATGGATGACCCAACTTTGCAGGGGATTTCGATAACCCTGTTTTTAAGCTATGAACTCAACCTTTCGGTGAGAACTTCGGGCTTTACGATAACTCTGTACCAGCGTCCCCTAAAGCCGCCGAGAGGAGAGTTTTACGCAAAGGACAAACGGATCAGGGTTCGCGGAAGGTGACACATAGAAAGACTGAATTCCTTGCTGAAAAATTTTTTTAGGGTGGATCTTTTGTTCGGTTATTCCATCGCGAGATTGAAGCATACCTCGTCGCGGCAACGGTGCAAAGACGTGTTGCGTCTGACGGTAATTCTCGTGCTCGAATGAGCGAAATTTCGGCATTCATGCACTATTCCCCCGGGTAACGGCCACTTTTTCCCCACGATTAGAGGATTATCTGCTATTAGGTTACATCGTGAATAACTTAGGTCTTTTTTCACCGACAGCAATCACTTCAGTATACGTTTTTCGAATAAATTTTTGGACTAGTAAGCATATTTTTGATTTTAAACAGATTTTAGAGCATATTTGAAACATAATTATCTTAAATCCTATTGAATTTGAGCGGGGAAAAGTGACCTACGCCTTTGTTCGTACCATTGACCAACAATAGCGGGGAAAAGTGTCCTGCGTTCCTTCCCCCCCACCATCGACTCTAGTGCAGTAAAAGTCCGCCACCAGCTTTGCAGTAAAAGTCCGCCACTCAAGTGCAGTAAAAGTCTGCCAGAGCTTGTGCATTAAAAGTCCGGCGAAGTTCGCCACGAAGTTTCTGCAT
>JAQGBB010000345.1:0-20778 GCA_034691745.1 Prismatolaimus dolichurus
GTGAGAAAACATACGTATGCGCCTACGTTCAAAAGTGGAAAAAACTCAGAACCTCAAATGGCGGAGATAGGATTTCTCCACAAAGTGCTACTCATCATAACGCAAAGTTTTGAAGCATCGATGCGTTGAGCATTCTCGGAAACGTTGTGCACGCACTATTGAAAACGACATCCAGGAAAGTTGGGACAGACATTTTGGGAAATTTTAAAGGCTGAATGAGGCAAGCACCGTCCGTCTTTTGTACGCTAAATGAAGCAAGCACCGCACATGTACGTCACATGTTGCGTCAATATCGATTGGGCTAAGCACTAAAAACGTGCACATGTATTATGTTACGACTGCTGCTCACAAAAATTTAGAAGCTCGTTGCAAAAGAGTCGCTCGTCAGATTAACACCCCAACATCGTTTCATCAACAAGCGATGCTGAACGGAGCTTAGCTGCTTCTTGAGCCCCTCCAGTTCGCTTTTCATGTCTTCCCTTTGCTTCTCTGCTGAACCCGTTGCAACGAGCGTGGCACTGACTAGCATCGCTGCTTTCTCCGCTTTGAGATCACAACATTTGAACGGCAGTTACACGAAGAATACGATGTGAACCAAGGCCAGAAATCTTGCGCCAAGCAGGAGACGCAAATTTCCACCGAGCGCGGACGCGAATCCTCGACTGTCCATCGCCAGAAACTCGTCTACCTTCCACTGTCACCCCAAACTTTTGTAACTATGTTTTGAACAGGCTTGAATTACCTTGTAAGTTAATAAAATGATTACAAGATAAATGTCCCATTACAAGGCATGTAACGGGACTGTAATCTAATTGCTACCGCCATTGAACACGGTAATCATAATGCAATTTTTGTACATGCTGTTTACAAGTAATTTACTAGGTGTTTCAAATACAGAGTTACATTACACGGTGTTTACAGACCCGATGGGGTGTTATCCGGTGACCCGGTGGCAAACAAACTTTGTCGACTTGAGTGTCAGAAAGGTTCCATCTGTGCCCGCTTGCGCACGGTGCTCGCGAAAAAGGAAGCGCTGACAGTTCGGCGGGCACCCTCGTGAACAGTTCGGCGTTTGAGGGTCGCACTTTGCGGTCAGCGCGGCACGCAACTCTTCGGAGGCGGACCACTTTTCACTTCGCTCCGGAGAGTGACCGCACAGCTTTGGACAGCCCATGTCAACTCTCCAAAGTCGGTCACGAATTCAGTGAAGACAGGCATGCAGTTGAATGCTTTGATGATCACCTCCACACGACACCAGAAGGTGCAAACCTCAAAGTAGTTATTTTTTGCGGTGATTTTTTATACTTTTCTGTTTCCGACTAGGCCGAAAAATTTCGGTTGCGATTTTTTCCTTTTCCGGTAAGGTCGGAAAAGTATTTTCCGTTTCCGAGACAGTCAAAATGATACCATTTTCCAACCTTTTTCAAATCTGACGTACTTTAAATGCAGAAGGTAGCGACGTTTTTACAGCTCGATGCAAGGAGAGAACTCACATTCACAAAACGAATTTTTTGAAAAGAAAAATTGCCATAAATTTAGCAAAAAATTTGTCTGAATCAAGCTGAAAAAATGTTTTTTCCTGCCCAGAAAAATTTTCCGTTTCTTTCTACAGAACTTAGTGAACACGACATATGATTCTCCGGAAACTCCACGGACACAGACATTTCGTCTTTGCGTACCAAAATGTTTATCATTCGCGTAGCTAATCGGATAACCAGCAACGCATTCGACATCGTACGCATGCATCCATCTGTTGCAATACACTTGTTGACCCAGTAGCGCCACGCCATCGCCGGATAGCCTCCGTTACATCTAAAAAAGAAAAATCGGCTCAGAACTAATAGCTAAGACCTTGAATTCATCGTCCTTCATCTGTACACATCCCACACCGCACGTCCTACAGCAATTCACCAAGTCTTCCACCGAAAGATGTACCTGGGACGCACCCGACGAGTGAATGCAAATTCGATCGTTCATCGCCTTTATTGCACCGAACGCCTGCACACAGAGGACGTGAAATCAAGAATCACGATTAATGGTTAGCTGAAGCTAAAGGATCACGCAACCTATAATCAGCTATCGAAGCGGCTTAGCTTACCCAGGAAACGCACGATCCCTAAAATCACGTGTTCCAAAAAACGCTGTTTTTGGACCCTCACCCCGTCGTGTTCTTTTCGCCTACCCCCCTCCCAGGCACGTGTTCTTTGGATCTCCCCCCGCCGATCAGCGAAAAGCGAAAGTCGCGCGGCTCCAAAGCACACAATTTTTTAAGAAAATTATTTCTGCAGCAATGCAAATCTTTTTCAGACGAGACAAGTTTTTGTGCGCGAAATTAGCACGAGAGCGGACAAATTTGTTCAAAAAGCCCTAAATTTTTTCATCGGTGACCTCCAAATAATGGTAAATTTGACACAATTTTCGAGAGTTTTCGGCTTGTTTTTCCTAACATTTTTTTCTCGAAAAGAACGTGTTTCTCTCGGCCACCTCCATCCCCCCGGTCGTGCTCGTTCGTGTTCTTTTCGGCCACCCCCCATCTGATTTTTGCATGATCTCAACTCGCCTTTGACAAAGTGTTTTGGAGAAAAGTCTACCATAACTGTTGTAGTGTGCGATTCTCGCCGACATTTCTACGCAACTGTTACACTGTATCATACTAATCTGGCAGTGTCCCCTCTCTTGTTGCAAACAGTGAAATAGTATTAAAGACAAGCGGTTGTGTCGAACCGCACACTGAGATGATGCGTTTGTATTTCAGAATGCACAAACGCGGCTTGCACCGCCTGGTACGTTCAAGTCAACAGTACACCTAACGTAATAGCACTTTTCCGCAATCTAAAACACAAGCTAAAAAAGTTCGGTTCTCTCCCACGATATCATCCAGGCTCAACGTGAATCATGCCTACCTCACAACGAATCTGGGAAATGAGCGAAGGTGTGTTTTGCAACAGTACCGCGAAATCGGTGGCGGTGGGAGGAAAGCCACTCCGCGTATGCTGAAATCGAAAAGATCGAATTTCTATTTTCACTCGACGGAAGTATAAACTATTCCACTATCAGTTGATTGCTTGAAAAGGGTATAAAATGTTAGCTCGCAGTAGGACAAATCACATATTTGACGAAAAAATGAGAATGATAGCTCAACAGTTTTTCCTCAGCCTCCTTGTCACCGCCGAGCTTCCTTTGCCATCGCTGGCGGTTACTTGCCAAAAATGCGTTGCGACCAGTCCATATGGTTGCACTGACGCCGCGACGTCGACGTGTGAGGGCGACTACTGCTTCTCGACGCGTGTGCACGTTGATGAAGTCTCTGGCGGCACCATCAACCCAAGCAGCCGCATGCTGAAGGAGAAAGGCTGCATCCACGGGAATCTCTTCGTCGATTCAACTGTCCAAATGGACGCCTGTCTGAACCACCAATCAGTGCAGTTCGACGACACACACGTAAGTCAAGTGTGCTTTTGCAACGGGACGAACCTCTGCAATCGCGACGAGAGCACATTGGAGCAAGTGACCGTAAATGACCGTCTAGTGACCTGCTCGTGCGTCGGTCATGCCTACTGCGCCGCAAATGGCCAGTGCATCGGAAGTGTGTGCACGCACTCGGTGAACCAGGCAACGAAAGAGGTTAGATCTATTATCGATCTATTGATTAGCTATTGATTTATTGATTCTTTTGTCTTAGGTAAAGAAAGGATGCGTAAACGCAACAACTGGAACCGTCCAAGGAACACTGACCACCGAGTGCATAGCGCCAGGGATCGTCGATGATCCAACAGCCGACCTGAACAAATTACTCAACGTCGAGACGTGCATGTGCAACACGGCGTTCTGCAACCGTAAAGACCTCAAGAAGCTGATGAGTAACAGCAGCGATGGGCCGAAAAGTCGGTGCGTCATGAAAGTCGGCCTCGACATCTTGGGCATTGAGAGTCGCCAGTCGAGTGAACGATCGTGCCTTGGCGACTTCTGCATGGAGACGACGGCGGACGCGTCGAATCAGATGGTGAAGATACGCTCGCAAGGCTGTCTCACATTGCCGAAGAAGGCGATGTCACCGAATGCCATTCAACCCTCGATGATCAAAGTCGGTTGCATGGAAGTTGAAACAACGAGCGCCAGTGCGAAAATTTGTTTCACAAAGAACTGACAGCTTTTGAATGCGACCATATTCCTATATTTCAAGGTGGTCATTCAAGCGTTTGCATAAGATCTGCACTACTGCACTAACCTTGTTTCGATAAATTTGCATTCGAAAAATCTAGCTAAGGCAAGAGATTGCGTAGTATGGAAGAAATTGCTGTTGAAGTCCGCAAAACTTTGTTAACAAACGCTTCACATACACAGTACGGCTCAAAATACAGGGACCCGACGTCAAGCGGTCAAAACTTTTTGCGCTCATCCTCGATTGAGGACGACGTCGCAAGTACCGCTAGAAAGGTCGTCGTTTTGAGCGCTTAAAGCGTTGCTGTTTACTCCTCGCGCCGTCGATCGACTTCGCCGCCGTGCGTAGTGAGAGTAGATAACGCTTATAGGCGCTTTCTTAGTCACAGCAGAAGTTCCACAACAACAGAGGACACCAAGCATTTCCCTCTTAATTTTTCTATTATGGATCGAGTAGACGACAACGTTGGAAATGCAGCTCAGTGGAAACAAGACACCGCAAAGTTGCTTGCTGCTGATTTCGTCTGAGTGTCAGTGACGTCATTAAGAAATCTAAGGGCCAGAAGATTTGGGAAAACGCAAAGAAAAACGTTTGTAACCATAATTCATTCTATCGTTTGCGTTATTGTGTGCTGCTGAGCGTAGCTGTTCGCGACGATGATGCTCGACGTTAGCAGTTTCCGACAGTGGCTTTTGCTTACAGCAAAGGTGATATAACGCACGAACGAAAGTGCACTGAACCCTACAGTTGTGCTGTAGTAATAAGTAGTACTGGTTTTCAATTGTGCTTCATGATTTGCAACAGCAATACAGTTCCTGGTAATGTGGACGTACTTCGTATTGTGCTTTCCGATGAGGACTGAGATTGATGCCGATAGAAAATCAACGCCGACGCTCACGAATGCAAACCATATCCGAACCTGTTGGGTACAAGCTTGTGGAAAATAGGCGTACAGTAGTCGCGCAACAGCAAGAAAGAGGCACACTATTGAAGGAAGCTGTAGGCAAAAAGTGTTTGCCCAACTGAACGTGGCGACCCAAATATCGACCGTATGTAATTAAAATGTATGTAATTGACTGTACTCGAGCTTGAAACCCAAACTTAGGCACTTTTTACTGCACGGTCTGGTGCAAAACTATTTTGCCATCTTACGTGCAGTACGCACACGTACGTAATTGCTACACTCTTGTATAAAGTTCTGATGTGTCCCCCAGGTGCTTTCGCAGCGCCGACACTTCCGCTGCCAGATCTTTGAAAGCATCCATCAACTAAGCATTCGAGTAATTCTTCTCGGTTGAGACCGCCACGCTGGCTACTACTTTCGCTTCAGTGATTCTCCGTTTGAACGGTATTCTCAAGCAAAAAACGACAATGTGAATGAGCGTGAGAAAGCTGGCACCCAGATAGAGGCTCAGATTTCCTTCCAGAGCGGCGATATAGCCCTTCAAGTCCAACGTCACATACTCTTCGACCTGCTGGAAAACGAACTTCGTCGCTTTCAAGACAAGCACCATCGATGCGTTGACGTTGTCCAGACTAGAGCCCCAAAACCGAACGGCACTCGCAAAGAGGAACGTCTCACAGTTCGGATAGCAGCGCACCGAACAGTTTCTCGCGTCGTCGTAGTCGTTGTGCGTCGACAATATCGCGTGGCAGCCGTCGGGGATATTATCGTATTTCCGGCTAGCAAGCACAAGCGCGCAGGTAGGAACTGCTCCGAGGCGGAGCTTAGCGTTTTCGCTTATTTCTGGAATGAAATCCTCAAACACAGGTCTGCAATCACATCCCATAGCCACCGCCTCGGCACGGCATCAGAGGGCACACTCGTCGTGGGTTCCCTTTCTGACACCTGCAGCTGCACAGGGCTTCCGCCTCAAACTGACTGAAATGCTTATCGTCTCGAGACTAAACTTCACGCCCAGCGGACGCTGCTCGGTGGCCGTTGGCGAACCCTCGAGGAAGACCGAGACGTGATTTAGTTCGACGGCGAGGTGCTTGTAGAGCGCTTACGGATGTGAAGTGATGGTGACCGCGCCGAACGCCGAGTAGAACATGAACGGGTGTTCATTGGGCTTGACGACTCGGGTGCATATCGTCTCCGATCGGCCGAATCTACCGTAGTACTTTATCGCTGGCAAGTGTTTGCAAAAGTAGTGCGACCTGCTCTCGCTGCGAGCGGTGTCGACGTCGTAGATAGCGCTAACAATTCTAACCTGAAGCAATTTTAAAAACATTTCCGCTTTTGGTGAAGGCCCCAGAACTTTCTTTTCCGGGTTTTTTTCCCTCTTTCCACAGGTTCAGAAAAAGGGTTGTCGTTTTTGCGTTTCGTTAAAGCAGACCAAAATATTTTTCTCGGCTCTGGAATAATTTTGCTGTTTTCGGGAGAGTAAAAATTTGCTTTTTTGTGATTTTTTGCATTTGGCAACGAGCGAGCGAAGCGAGAATACAACAAGTAAATCGGCAAAGCCGAAAAGGCATCCTGCCTTTTCACAAAAAAACACCAGCACATAAGTTCTTGAAGCAAGAGAGAGAAGGAGACCGCTATTTGTCCTCGTACTGCGTTTTTTCTCTCTCTCTGTCTTTCGTAAAAAAGCTAAAATAGAAAATGTTTTTTCGGGTGGCTTTGCTCCTATCATTGGCAAGTTGGTACATACCATTAACAAGTTTGCACCAACCATTGACAAGTTCGCACATACCATTGGCAAGTTGGCGCCTACCACGGGCAAGTCGCTCACAACGTGGGCTAAGTTTTGTCAGCTGAAGGGAATTGGGAAAGATATTAGGGAAGATTGGGGGCGATCGAAGGGCGATTTTATAAGTATAACCAGTCCGCACCTTTGTTTTTTCGCTTGCTTTGCTCACTTATCTGGCAGGATGCAAAAACGGCTTGTTGGAACTTCAGTCACATATTATCGGTAGCGGCAAAACAGTCAAACCGGCTGACTTCCGGCATGGAAATTGAAGGAGTCGCAACTGGGGGCCATCCATTTGTGACGTCACGTAAAAAGTGCGTTTTTGGACTCCCTCCCCCTCTCCGTCATATGTTATAACACATAAACATAACCTATGTTTTGCACATAACGTCATATTGGCCTGGTCCCCCCTTCCCCCCAAACCGTGACGTCATAAATGGATGGCACCCTAGCGCGCGTCAATGTTTGTGAAAACTCTGAGTATGAATAATTGTGTGTGCCAAATTTCCTTTATTCGCCGCAATAACTAAAATCCAATTCAACCCAACCCGCAAATAAAATCCAACCCGCGCCTTTTTCGACTTGAAAATTCACTGTGTTGAGGGTTTAAAAGTGCTGTTCTACACAGATTTTTACGCTGAATCAGAATCTGAAAGAAGTTTTTACTTCCGCGGATGTTCGAAGAAATTTGCTTCTAAAATTTTGAAATGTCTATGATGAATCGTTTTGTAAGCTAATTCACTTATACATATTACTTGAGATGAAAAATTGTTTAAATTCGGATACGGCGTAAAATTTAGTATGGGGTTAAACTTTTCAGCTCGCAAAATAGTGAATTTAGAGATCGAAATCGGCTCGGGTTGGATTTCATTTTTCGGGTTGAGTTGGGCTGAATTTTATAGTAGCCGAATTTCAGGCAGTACCTCCGTTCGCCGAGTTGAGGCTCTAAACTACAAGACATGCCACATATGCGTCAGAAAAATTTCCGCATCACTATAGGAAACTATGCACACCTCATTCGTCCAGCCTTTTCCACGGGTTGCAACATGTCTTTGCAGTGAAATTCTCACGGCCGTTTTGGTTCAGGTCTCTTAACAGCATTTGGTATCCCAGCTTTGGCCAACGGAAAAAATGTGAAGTTTCAGTCAGCTCTGAAAATGTGAGAAAAGAAATTTTCGCAATTTTCGATGCCAAAAACAACCGCAATGTGTTTTCAATGAAATTTTTCTTAAACAGTTTTCCGGTGTTATACCGCTGGCCCGCTCAAAGAGCAACCAAAGGGAGCCTTCAAAGGCCGATGACCGGTGGAGGCCGAAACCACAAACGCAACCCTTCGCGACATCAGTGAACGCGGTAAATTCGAGAGGACGATGTGATTGCGTTTGTCATTTCGGCAATTTAGCTGCAAAGACATGGTGCAAGCCGTAAAAAAGCTGGACGAGTGAGGTGTGCGTTGTCTTCTTTAGCGATGCGGAAACTTTCTTCGAGCACATGTGGCATGTTTGTACTTTACGGTCAACGGAGGAAATTTGGCACACAACTATTTATTTATATTCAGAGTTTTCACAAACATTGACGTGCGCGAGCGTAAAGCCGTCTACGGCGATAATATCTGACCGAAGTTTTAACAAGCCGTTTTTGCATCTTGCCGGATAAGCCAGCAAGAAAAAAGAAAGGTACGTACTGGTTATACTTATTGCATCCTGCCTGGAGCACGTAGTGCGTAAGCAAAAAAGGCTTACTGGTCATTCTGAAAAAATCCCCCCTCCCCCCGAATCCCCCCAAATCCCCCCAATCCCCGCCGCAGAAGAAAGTTAGCGGACGGTTAGTACGCCCTTTTAGGGCAGAAGAAATCAGTCGCCCCGTAGTTCAGTTGGTAAATGTGTCTATCTCATAAACCGAAGTTCGTAGGTTCGAGCCCTGCCTCCGGCAACAGGTGTTTTGCATCTTTTTCGTTTTGCTAAATGAAACCAGGGACGTTGAATTTTTTGTGGAAAAAATGTTTTTTATTTTTTTTACAATAAAGAGAAGAAAAACGTAGTACGGCGACAAATCCTAGCTTCCTTTTCTCTCTTGGTTCATAAACTTATGCTTTGGTGTTTTTTGTGAAACGGCAGGATGCCTTTTCGGTTTTGCCGATTTGCTTGTAAAATCGCTCTTCGATCGCTCCTTAATCTTGTCTAGTCTTTCCCAATTCCCCTCAGCCGACAAAAGTTAGCCCACGTTGTGAGCGACTTGCCAATAGTAGGCGCCAACTTGCCAATTGTACGCGCAAACTTCCCAGTAGCACGTGCTAACTTGTCAGTGGTATGTAACAACTTGCCCATAGTAGACGCCGACTTCCCAATGATATGTGCCAACTTGCCAATGATAGGGGCGAAGCCCCCGAAAAAAAAAAATTTGTATTTTATTTTTTTTTACGAAAGAAAGAGAAAGAAAAAACACAGTACGGGGACAAATCGTGGCCTCCTTCTCTCTCTTGTTTCAAGAACTTATGTGCTGGTGTTTTTTTGTGAAACGGCAGGATGCCTTTTCGGCTTTGCCGATTTACTTGTTGAACAAATCGTTTTGACACTGGGCGCGCCCGCAACCGTGCGCGTTTTGTTTGCAAGTGCACGCGCGTTGGTGCAAAATTCTCGTATGTTTCGTTCCGCATTCAAACCGGTTTTTGACCAAAAATGAGTTGTCGGATCGGGTTCTTCCGGCCCCAGATGGACTCGCCGTGGTCGATTACCTCAGAAAAGTACGATTGCGACTTTTTTACGCCGGGGAATAAAAGTGGATGCTGCGCCTCCAGACCCGGTAACTGAGCCGTGTTTTGACAACGAGCGCGTATGCGCCCCTTCTTTCGCGTGCGGTCAGGTGATCGACTGTAGGGAGCTCATCGACCGTCGAATCCGCGTTTGTCGCAATTGCCGTAAGCTTCACCTGCTAGAGGGGCAGATAGCAAGAGTGACGAGAAAATTTCTGAATGTTTCTTGTTTGTGCAAGTACGCTTAGCTCGAAGAAGGCGACCAAAACGCAGAGCACGGCAGCCCAAGTGTCAGGACGGAACACATGCGCGAGAAATTCTAGGCTGGAGAGCGACGATGTAGCCGAAGGCGATTTTCCAATGAAAAACGAAAGGGTGCAGTACGAAAAAAGATAGGTGAAACTCACGACATTAAATCGCTGCGCGTTAATCACCACCGTGACGGCAACGATAGAGGATCGGAAAGATTCGTGAAACCGTTCGGCCTCGGTGTCGCTCTGAAGCCGGCAGCATAGCCAAGGGCGCAAAGAACGGGCGCGATTTAAGCGCCAAGCCCATTGGTGGCCGGAAAATACTTGTTGCTTGAGAAAAGGTCAAAATTTCCAGAAGTGTTACATCGGTCTGGTAGCTTCTCGCAGCTAATGTGCACGACGTCCATTGTTGATGTGAATGTGGAAAATAGCTTTACCTCAGTTCTCAAATGCGCGGCGAAGTCCATCAGAAGCTGGTAGAACGTTAGGCGCTCTTCTACTTCAGAGGGTTTTATTTTTAGTTTTTTATTTTAAAATCCTTTATTTTTAAGTTCTTTTTTCGTCCTTTATTTTTAGTCCTTTATTTTTAGGCGTAGGTTTTGGCTAAGGTTAAGCCTAACTTTTAGGCTAAGCTCAAGCCAAGGCCTAAGCCCAAGCCCAGGCCTAAGCCCAAACCCGGCCTAACCTCAGCCTACGCCTACGCCCAAAAATAAAGGACTAAAAATAAAGGACTAAAAAGTAAAAGGATTTAAAATTAAAGGACTAAAAATAAAAGACGGGACTAAAAATAAAATCCTCTAAAGTAGAAGAGCGCCCAACGTTGGGTGTGTGAGTGCATAATGTTTACACTGCGGTACGTTCACACGTGACGTCATGTCGAACGGTTGACTGTACTGTTTATGACAATGTGGCAATCGATCGTGGTGACCGCCGTCCGCCTGCAGCTAATGTCGTTGAATTTGCGACTGAAATACGTGTGCATTCGCCGCGATGCGGCAATGATTTGTGGATCTGGTGAGAGGCTATCATGTGCTTCCAGCCGTCTTCTTCGAACGTCGTAGTCGATGACAGTTGCGAGGTAGGCGGTCTTCACGAGCATTACTCAGTCTCGTTAAGCGGAAGTTGCAAAAGGTTGGACCCGCTATTGTTGCATTCTGCCTGAGAAAAGAGAGCTGCAGAGAAAAGGATAGCATACTGTTCGGACATCGACTATCCCCCTATCACCCCTGTCCCCCAGCCCACAAAAGTTAGGGCATGGCTAGAAGTGCTGTACGTCAGGTAATAGCTCGTTGAAACACTGTAGTCGCGCTTTGTCGTACCTTGCAAGCGAAAACACGCGCGTTTATTGTTTCGAATAGAGTTTTAGCGTTACGTTATAAAGACCATCCGTGCGATTAATGTTGCTCGCCTTCGCGTTCACTATTATTTTTTGTCTGGAGACAGAATGCTTTTACCGCTCTGCCGACTCACTTGTTGTTCATCTTTGCCGCCAGAGAGTAGCGTCTGGTTGAAGCTGGTTTTGCTAAACGCCGAATCTATGCACGCGTCAATGGCGACGCGATTCACGTCAATGCAGATTTCCGGTCTCGTTTACTTCGAGCGCCTTCTCCCTTTGCATCGTGATGGAGATGGTCGTCGCGTCGGACTTGTAGGTCGCGACGAGCTGACGACATCTTTTACTGCCACTGAGAAAAGGACCATGAGGTCGACGATCCACTGACACGAGCACGTCGAAAAGGCTTGCACAATTCACGTTGTAGCTGCAACCGTTGATAGGAAAAATTAGGGCGGGCTTTTGCACAGCGAGCGGCACCCATTTTGGCTAAGTTCACGCCGCATGACGCCGGTACTGATCACGGGCTAATTTTTGCGATAAAATAGTCATGACAGAAAAATGTAATAAAAGTAATTTCCATTTTCATCAACCTTGGATAAATATAATCACGTGACGTCTTGTGCAGTATACCAACCGGTCGTTAAAGTTGACAAGCCATGAATGACTTCCGGGAAGCGCCCAGTTTTAAAGCTATTATTTGGCTCACTGAGCGTATTCATCTGAGATGCTAAACTAGCGATCGGCAGGTACGTACTCGTCCCGCGCTTTGTACTCGTTGTACCGGCGATTTTTGGAGAAAATGACCGGGCGCTCGCGGGTCTGATACAATGTGAAAAGGAGCCAAGAACTAGAAAATCTTGCTAATTTTTCCGGTTTTTCGTGGCTAGCAAAGAATTTAATTTTTGTGGAGTCATACTTCTACAATGAAACAAATTCCTCACTTTGCTGGGCGGAATTATTCAGAAATAACGGTGCAAGAGTGTCGAAGTCATGTTTAGGCTCATGGAAACCGTTTTTCTTCCAATGGTCCCGAGAATCGGCGTATCCGACTTGTTTGGGGTTTGTATACATGCGGAACAGTTCTCTCTAATGCTCCAAGTAGAGAAGCCAAATGCAGTCCGAAGCATCTGTCGAATTGCGGTCTGCTTTATTCTCGCAAATATCAAAGAAGCAATATGATGCCGCATCCTCTTGAAAATTGCACCCGGTTTCTATTCTATTGCTACCGCACTTTCTTGATTAATCCCCGGGGAGATTATTCAGTTTTTGCCATTTTGGACCAAAGTTTTTACAATATAATAATCCCCCAGGGGGATTATTCCAGAAGTGCCATCCCATGTGCTTTGAAAATCAAATTTCTATAGCGCTAAATTTTGTGCTTGTAATGAAAACTCACCCTCCGACAATGTGCTCTGACTTTTTTCCAGCCCACACTTTTGCTTTCGACCAAGAATTTTCCGCGTTACTACATAAAAAACCATTTGCCGGCTGAAAAAACCATATATTATTAACTGACCTCTGAGAAAAAATTTGACATAATAATTCTCCCCTCCCGAATAATCCCCCATGATTAATTGGGAGGGGATTAATCAAGAAAATACGGTACATCGATCGATGCCAGCTAATGCTGTCACGTGATCGGCTGGCAAATTATAGCGCCTCCAGAGTTGATTCTCAGTTGACCACCTCGTTGGCTGCGCAGGCTTGGTACCTTCTCCGCGTTTTCTTCAAGGAAGAAAACAGAAAGAGATGTGTTATAGTACGTAATCTGCGGATACTATTTGACATACCATCGCAAAGTATGAAGAGGCCGCCATCCCGAAAGAAGCGAGAATAAGCAAAATGACTCCAACCCACGCCAGGATGTACGAAACGCCATGTGATACTCTGGTAAACAAGTTCACGCCCTGAAAATTTCCAACACGGTCGAGAGAGAAGTATCGCTTCAGCTATGTGTAAATATTACTGCAATTTTAAACTTGTTTCCAAGTTTCTCGACATAAATAGGCTTTTCGATGAAACATTTGCATTGTATATTTTTCGTCCGCGGATTTTTTTAAATTATTTTGTTTTGGAAAATTGTGGAGGGATACCTTTAAATTTAATTTTTCATAAGAAATTTTCCGTTTTTTAATCGCAGAGAAGCGAAGGTCCAATGACGTGGACACAGGTTAAGTTGCAAGAGGCGAAGGAAAAGGTAAGCAAACTTCAAAGACAAGAAATAATGGGGCTTAAAGAGACAAAATGCATACGTTGGGCCAGAGTTCTTCCTCTTCTATCCGGAAACTTATCTCGAAAAGGATGATCGCGATGCAAATAGCCAAGGCTGCGATTTGATGCAATAAAATTAGAAATTAGCTCCAAGTATCGCTTAAGCCACAAAGTCGTAAGAAAACCTGCAAGTATGAGCAAAGCGATCATCATTATCGCATAATGTAGTGCCTTCCTCTTCGCCATTAGACAGACGAGTGCAGAAGACGAGATGAAAGCAGCAAACGTAATTGTGAACAAAATCACAGAAGCCAGTTTAAACTCTGAAAAAAATGGAAAAATAGTACTTTTAATTAAAATCCAACCAACGCGAAAACTCTAAAATCTCCAATCCGATTTGGATCTACTCAGTCTGGCCGCGTTGCGATCGTCTGAAATCAGCGAAAAATCCCAGTTCAGATCGGTACAGTTGTAGTCGGTTTCTCGATGCGTTGGCGGTTTTCGGAGATTACGCGATCCGAAATTTGGCAATTCCGCACCCGGATCCGGCTCTAACATCATGACCAATCAATTTTTTGCACGTTCATTTCCGCACGGCCGATGTTAATTCCCCGGGGATCAGCGCGAGTTTTGCGGGGATCTTCCTGGACCCCTCGCTGGAGATCCCCGCAAGCTTTGCGTTGCATCACTAGTTACCCCTGACAATTCACACCAGTTTTTTACCATTTTGACCTCTTTGACAGCTTTTTGAACTTTTTTTAAATTTTTGAAAGCTTTTGACCAATTATAAATCATCCTTATTGCTCCTAGAATGCCATCTAGCACAACAAAATCATTAGCGCACACTCTTCTCATATTCTTTGACGTTGTTTTTGTCAGATTTCTGACCATTTTGGCCGCGGAAGTGGCCAATCGTAGGGGCAACTAACATCTCTAGTTTGTACAGCGTGTAGCGCTCACCCGGAATTTTCTCTACTCGCATGAAGCACATCGTGAAAAAGCCCTCCTTCCGACTATGCGTGAAATATTCGCTGTATGTCGTGTTGAGGACGAAGCTAATATTCGCGAGTCGTCGAGGGCTAACCTTGTAGACACGCCACTGAGGAAGCCCGAACGCGACGACGAGAACGACGACGCTGGCCAAAAAGAGAAGAGCAGGAAAATGGGAAAAGAGTGACTGCATTCGTTGACCGCACGAGCCTGTGGAAAATAGACCATTGATACGCGAACGGTTGGCCAAATATTACAGTAATTAGATGGGCCTCCTTTGGTTGAAAAATTAAATTTTACATTTTTAAATTAAATTGAACTAAAAAAAGCAAAAAGCTCAAAAGCAAAGTGGGCTAAGCTAGGTGACAATTTTTTACATCATATAACTGCAGAAAAACGACGATAGGGTTTTGTGGAACTCGAAAAAATTATACTCGAGAACGATGGCGGCGCAGACAGTCGTTAAAGCCCAGGCTCACACTCTTGCGCTGTGCCACGCATGTAGTTGTGCGCTAAACGTTGCGGACGCTATACGACACAAACGTAAAAGTTTGCTTGCGAAACAACACGTGGCTGCGTGTTCGACAAAACGCACTATGACTGTAAACATAATGACACATACTGCCAATTTCTGCACTTTTGCAACCCGCCAGGAGAGCCCAGCCCAGATAAGTCGGATGTACCGATCCCTGAGGCCCAGTGACGGTTCGCCAGTGCTCTTGAAACCACTTAACAAAACCACCAGTTACACAAAATTTAAAAGCATATCACGCAGGGATGCAGCTCTCCAAATTTTAGAAAAATCGGTCACAGCGTTCTCGAAATAGGAGCAAAACAACTTGACACAACTTGTGCCAGAGTTCCTGAAACCGCTTACGACAAAACCAATGAATGAAAAAAAGTTTTAGAAGAGCATCATACGTAGCTTCTACCCACCAAGTTTGAGCCAAAGCTGTCAAGGCATTCTTAAATTATGCAAAAAATGAATTTTGACGTGGAAGATGGCAATCTGGAACGGCATATCAGAGTTGTGTTATGCCTCCCAAGCTAAATCCAATATTTTTGAACTCGCCAGGTGTTGCTGCACGTGTTTAGGCAAAAAAGCAAAATTGGATAGGTGTAACTGTTCGACCTTCATGCTCAGATCGAGTGAGCGATGAACTCTCTTATTTCAAAATGCTCAGCTTGTGCCGCATCCTGAAGTATTCCTGCGATTCCGGGAGAGCTTCCGGGGGATTCTTTCGCAAACTTCCTTTTTTCGGTTGCAGGGTCGCAACTATTTTATCGCTGTTTACATTTAGTATCGCCGCATTTCCCGCTAATCTTAAAAGATTAGTAAATTTTACTAGCAGTTTTACGCAGGCGCACGCTCTTCTTCTCCATTCTGTGATTTTGATCATCTACGTCGTCGAGTACTAGCTTATTGGACGACATGGAAATCGATTTAGCACAATTCATTTTCGCTCTTCTTGTACGCTCCAGTTCAACTTAACCAGCAAAAAATGAGAAGGCGCGAAAGTGATCATCTCTCTCGTTATTTGTGCATTTTACTGGAATCATGGGGAAAGAGATGAACTTTTGTGCATGCAGGATTGTGTTGGGTTGAGTTGCTTCAACCGCTCAAGCGTGCGCCAGTTCAGACATGCTTACGCTGCTCCGTGTTTTGACTCCACTGCAGCTATCCAAAGTTTGATCAACACAAACCAGAACAGACTTAGAAGCCGGCTTCGAAATTTTTTAACCATCATGAGATTTATAACAACATTAAAAATTAATTTTTTACAATAAGCTGCAGGTGACACGAAAAATTGTTTCATTGCACGGAGAAATACGAACGAGCCTTAGCCATTCACCGCGCAGGTTTCATACGGATATTTTCTCCTTTTCTGCTTCAATGGAGAAAACAGAAATAGTTTGCCAGAAGCTAAGCTTACATTGATTTAGCATACCATCACGAAGCATGAAGTAATCGACATTCCGAAAGAGGATAGAAGAAGTAGAACAACTCCAACCCACGCGAGTATGTAGGAAATGCCACTTGATGATTTGGTGAATAAACTGACACCCTAAAAACTGCACAACAATTTCACCTATTTGCAATTAAGGGCAATAACTACAAGGCAACCAACACCAATGCAAACTACGGGGTAATACCCTCTTTCGGAACTCAAATTTTCACAATAAACTTGCAGTTTTTAAGTTTTTAACTGTGCAGAAATTACTAATCTTCAGTTTAATTAAAATCATAATTATATCATCTGAAAGTCAATAAATTTACATTTTGTATGAAATGAAACACACTATTTTATACTAATTGAGAGGGTTAACGATTTTAGAACAATCATTCAGTAAGTTTCTGTTTTCAGAGGAATATGTATCGCAAGTACGCACCTCGGGCCAAAGCTCATTTTCCTCTATCCTGAAACCCGCTTCGAAAAGAACGATTGCAACGCTAACGATAGAGGCTGCAACGTAAAATCCACAAAATTTCCGAATTGAAAAACTACAAGCTCTTTGCCAGCGTTATCTTAAACCAAACCTGCAAATATAAGCAAAACGATCATCAAGACTGCATAATTTAGTTGCTTCTTCAAAAGCAGGAAGTACACCAACAGCAGATATGCGATAAAAGCCGCAAATGCGACGGCAAACAAAATAAGTGACGCAAGTTTGAATTCTGTAAAAAACAAGAAATTTATTACCCAAAATAACAAGTCGAGTGTACTAATCCTAGAGGTCCACTGACGTTGAGCTTGCTGGCGAACCTAAAAACCGCAGATGCCAGCGCAGTTGAAGCTACATAGTCCCAGAAACATGCGTGCTAAATTTGAAGCAAATCGATCGACGGAGTCGTAAGTCCTGATCAAAACAAGTTATAAAATTTTGCTGGTTATGACCAAAGCCAAATACGACAAAAACCATCGATAACATCAAATTTTATAGTAATCACACGAGGAAAATTTACATCAAATTTGAATCAATTCAATGGTTTAGGCGTTCTAAAATTATAGATAAAGCACGCTACTGCGCACTATTTTTAACGTGGATGTAGGCCGAGTGAATTACCGTACTCGCGGTGTAGTGGGCGAACTAGGCTCATTTAAAAACTCGTTTTTACTTTTGGGTCACGGTACGGCACCCACCTGCAAAATTGTAGCCCGCTAGCTTGATTCTTGCGAGCACTATCGTGATTACGGACGAACAGACGGACAGACAGACCCGTTGCATAAGGTCTACTGACTTCGTCAGTGAGCCTAAAAAGCATAAATAAAACTGAATAGTCAAAAAATATAAGTCATTTCCTGCGTTTTTCAAGCTTTTAGCTTTTTGGAGAGCGTGCTAAAACTTATTCTACCCACTAAGTCTGTCCGCGTCCCGATCGCTTGTGGTGAGAGAGAAATCCCAGTTTAGATCGACGCAGTTGTACTCAGTTTCACGATGCGTCGGAGGTTCTCGACTACCACGACGCGTCCCGAAGTTTGTCAGTTCGAGGTCTAAAGCGAACAGGTCACCCGTCTGTTGGGGGATTTTTGCCTGAACGGAATAGCTTACCTGGCACTCTTTCAACTCGCGTGCAGCACGTTGAGAAGAAGCCCTCTTTTCTACTGTGGGTGAAGTATTCGCCATAGCTGGTGTTAAGAAGTAAGCTAGCATTCGAGAGACGCCGTGGGCTAACTGTATACACACGCCACTGTGGGAGTACGAAAGCGATGACGATGCTGGCGACTCCGGCCAAGAATAGAAGAAACGGAAAGGTGTATGGACAAAGCGATGCCATTGTTTGAAGTGCGAGTTTACCTGAAGGAATACAACGAACTTTTCTACATAGTCACTTTGCTGCGTGTGGTATTAAAGTTGCTTGAAACATGAGAAACAAGTAAAAATATTTGCATGCATCAGCTGTCAGCAACTGGAACCAAGCGTTAGCTCTCATCTCTGGCTGTAACAGTTTGACACACAGAAAAAAACGCCAAACGATAGCAGGCAAACGTACGCAAAACCTAGTCTATTTGCTGAACGACGCATGGCACGCATACGATGACACAAGCAGCGACACGTAGGTCGTTATGCGCGCGATGACGAGTATCTACGACAAGAGGTACAAAAAGCAAACTTGAGAAGTCGAAAGTGCATCCTGCCTATGGCAAAATACACGAACACTGTTTTTGACGAAAGAGAGGAAAGGGACCACGATTCGTTTATGTACTACAGTTTTCCTTGCGCTCTTCTAAAAAAACAAAAATAAAAGCAAAACAAAAAAACTAATTTTTGTTCGGGAGGGGAGCGTATTGGCAAGTTGCAGTTGATTATACCGTCTGCTAACTTTTGACGGCTGCGGGATAGGAGATAAGTGGGGATAGGGGATACGGGGGTAAGGGAATGAAGAGTAATTTCTGTTTGGCCGTACAGCTATCTTTTTGTTCCGCGCTGCGCGCGCCAGACAGGATGCAAAAATGACATCAAATGGTATCTACGGAATCAAAAGCTAAAATTATACTCTCAGTTGTCGTGGCGAAAGTTTCGAAGGTTTTTCGGTGGAGTTCGCAGCCGGCAGGAACTAGCCGAGACCCAGTTTCGGAGGTGGCAATAAAATAGTCCAGTCGAAAATCTAACATCTCTGCACTTCACATCCTGCTTGGTGTAATCGCATACTTTCATGATTGCGACTGCGGCTTATATCGAGTGATCAGTAAGTCGTAATCTGTTTTGACTGCATGCTCAAAAATTCACAGCAGTTTTCTTGGGATGGAACAAAACCTACAACGGACTTTACTGTGTCAAAATGTGAGAAAAATGACGAATATCATTTTGACGTATTGAAGTCCGCTGTAGGTTGAGGCAATCCCGAGAAACCTGCTGGTGAATTTTTGAGCATGCAGTAAAAACAGGTCATGACTTATTTATCACTCGATACTCCTGCTTGCAAAAGTCGACAATGTGCTAACCATGTAAAATTTGAAGAATTAACTACTAAATGTGCATACAGTGATGCTGAAAAAGGAGCGTGCAGTTTAACCAAGTTTCTGATAATGAAACATTGTAAGTTTGATAGCACTTCGTTAAGTATTCAGAATGTCGAGACTATGCTCATGTTTCGCAGAGTAAATAGGGAATTCAAGCAGCATGGCGAAAAAGACTAATATTTGCAGGGCAAGGATCGGCCATTTCAGCGTGGGCTTCAAATTTTGTTTGCAATTTTCCTTCCTTTGTCAGTGCATCATTGAAACTGAAACGAGAAACGCAAGAATCCATGTCTTAAATTAGCAGCTGTTTGAATCATTCCCGAACTCCTGAGCCCCCGGAAGTTCCTGTTGAGAAGCCAAAAGCGAACCATGGCCAAATGCTCAGAAACCGGTTTTGCATGCAAGCAATCGTAAACGAGTTTGTCGAGGAAACCGGTGTTTTCGGGCTCAGCCTTCTCAGAAACGGGCTCGCTCGCGCAGAGACGATCTTTTGGCTGCTCTGTATTATTTTTTTCGTCTACTGCATCGCTCGCGATCTCGCCGTCACGATACGATCGTTCCTTCTTCAAGATACCCCCTCGCTGGTCAGTCAAATAACTCCTCGTAACTCTCAATTCTGCACCCACGCTTCCTTTCGGCATCGCTTTGACACGCTCAGCTTTGATGGATTAGCAAATGAGGTGCAACCAGAGTCGATTTTACTCATTGTACTGGCACATTTTGAGAACGGAACACGCGTCGTTCCAGATTCCGACCTAGAGCTGTCATTTGAGCTCTCGGCGTGCATGCTGCTCAGCATGATCTCAAACGAATTCACGATCGTTCTTCCGTCAACTGCCAACGGAACAACGCTTCATTCAAATGGGATTCTCGCTATAAACGTCCAAAAATTTTTTCCTTGATCCGATCGTTGACGGAACGCGTCTACCGTTACTATCGCGATAAAAACGTCAGCTTTTCCAGTTTACTGAAGCCCGCCCATTTTTACGAGCCAAACGCGTTCAACGTCGACGCTTACAACTACTTTTCCGGAACATCGTCGAGCTCATTCTGCAAGCAGGAGAATGTTGTCGCGCTTGACAAAACGTTCATGTACTTTAGGCATAGCAGCACACCGCTTACGTTCACGGATCTTTTAGACTACGCGATGATTTCTTGGAACGCCACCGATGCGTTGGAACAGAGAATCTATTTCAGCGGAATATCGCTGACGATGACCGAAATCAAAAACATCCTTGCGACGGCGTTTTTACGGAAAGCCGGTGAGCGCTGATTATGACAATCGGAATATCGGCCGTTTTCCTAAGGGAAGACGAAAAGACTTCGCAGCCCTGCTGAAAAACGCTTTCACGCTAGGATTGCAAGCAGTGGTGCTAGATTCGATGGCTTATTGAGCAGTGCGGCTGCTTTCCGCTGTCG